>PVHX01003376.1:0-144754 GCA_004024805.1 Geosciurus inauris
TTTTTTTTTTTCCAGGTGGGGCGGTGGAGGGGACAGGTAGGTGCTAAGGATTGGTCCAGGACCTCCATCACTGAACTGCATCCCCATCTCTCAATTTTTTTTCTTTTGGTGGTACAGGGGATTGAACCCAGGGGTGCTCTACTTCCTGAAGAGTGCCCAGCCCAACTTCCTGTCCCTTTTAAATCTGGAGACAGGGTCTGGTCTCAAACTTGCAATTTTCTTGCCTCAGCCTAGGACTCACTGGTATTGTAGCCATGTACCTCCACACCCATCCTGAATTTAATTTCAATGCCAAACAGTGAGCAAATGCTGTGTGGAATTTCATATGAAGCAGGCTGCCAGCCTGCAACATATTCCAGTCCACAGAGAGATGCCAGTATGTGCCCTGGATGGCACAAGGCTAGGGCCATGGGCTGTGTGGTCCAAGGAAAACCACTACAATAGACTTTTCTCATCAGTGGGCTAGTGGGTTAGGAAGGTTCTAATGGCTTTTAAAGCACCAGGAGCTTCCCTATTACCCAGGCACATTAAAGAAGCCTTTGCCTAGCCAAAGGATTTGCCTTTAATGATCCAGTTTTCTAGAAGAGAAGAAAATGTGTTTGGTTTTGGAAAAGTTTTCTCTTTACCCAGCTTCACAAAACTATGTCCCTAAAGGCACAAAACTAAATTAGGCCCCTTCAGAGCTCCCATGTAACACAGAACCTGTGATTCTGTCTCAAAGAGGAGACAGGCAGTCACTTCACTAGAGAGATAAAAATATAGACTTTTTTTTTAAACCAGGGAACAAAAATTTTTCATTTT
Organism: Geosciurus inauris; assembly: GCA_004024805.1. Lineage (NCBI taxonomy): Eukaryota > Metazoa > Chordata > Mammalia > Rodentia > Sciuridae > Geosciurus > Geosciurus inauris. Next base: position 802 of record PVHX01003376.1, read on the forward strand.
CCTCTGTTATCTATCTCACAGTGGGAGTGGAGAGAGAAAGTTTCTAATTCAGAACTGCAAAGCAGATTTTAAAAATTCCTATGAAAATAGTCATGAGGATTTATGACAATACCAAACTAACTTAAAAATGCACATGTCACTGTAAGTCCGCTAAACAACACTACCTCCATTACTTATGGGTTAAATAGTTAGTGGTCTGAGCTGGCAGTTATTTGTAATATTGATTAAAGTAAAATTTTAAAAACATTTCTGAAACTTTTGGAAAATAATATTTTTTAATGAGGATTCACTCAGACTACTCTATCCCTTTACAATGGGAAATATTTTCACTTCTCCAACATCAATCAAGTTCTCCAAAGTAAGAATCTACACTCTCTACAGTGTAGAATCTACAGTCAGAATCTACACTCTCATTCTCTTGATACGTTACAAAAAACACAGCTAGTAGGTTTTGAGTGGTATTCTCCATAGAGTTCTGGAATACTGTTAAGTATTTAATATGAGTTTCTTTAAACATTTGATTTAAAGCAAGGACAAAATATAACACTCGAGTTTAATAGTTTTTTTTAAATATATATTTCTAGTTGTAGATGGACACAATACCTTTATTTTGTTTATGAATTTTTTATGTGGTGCTGAGGATTGAACCCAGTGCCTCACACATGTGGGGAAAGTGCTCTATCACTGAGCCACAACCCCAGACCAAGTTTAATAGTTTTTACATACCAAATTTTAACACAATATGGGGAATTAATTCATTAACTTGTGCTGCTAAATCAATTTTTCCTTTGGTCCTAAAAGTGAGCTATTCCTGCTATACTTATAAATCTGAACTCTCTGAGCACCTTACAAAATAAACCAATATAAATTGTTACCACTTGCAGTTACTTGTCTAAATAATTCGAGGTTCTCAAGTACTTGACAAATGAAATACAAAGTGGAGGCCAAGGCTTACTAAGTCCTTTTGTTGTTCAAAATCTTTTTTTTTTCATCACTAACTAACCCTATAAGGAGTTTGATTATGAAATTTAATATCCTTCAAACATTAAAAAAAATTGTGCTATGTATTAGATACCACATAAGATTGTGTTTCAAACAGAAATTTCCTCTCCCAGGAAATAAAAAGACTGCTGGGCTAGACCATTTGTAGGGGTGATATTAGTTTTGACATTCTTGGCAATAAAACTAAAAATAGCCAAAATGAACTGACACATGTTCAATCTTAAAAGACCAAAACACTGCAAAGTTTTCCACACATCAAAAGTCCGAAAGGCTGACAATTATTAGTACTGTATTTCCAGTGTGTCTCCCTCCCCATGGTGCCAGGAGAGGGCCACCAGAGGGCCCACAGCCCTGCCCACCATGGCCCAGCCTACACCCCAGCCCTCTGCGAAGCTGTTGTACTTGGGATTGCCTCAGAGCCCCAGTACACAGCAGCGTGGAGAGCAGCAGGCTCTTAAATCATGTGGAAAACAAAAGTACCATTAGCTTTTATAATTGTTACAAATATGCCTTTACCAAAGATCTGTCTTCATTAAGCTCTGAATTCCTCTTGTCCTTCAGTTCAACCTGAAGGACACCCCTCGTGCAGGGCACATCTAGGGGTATCCAACTCTCTTGGCTTTTCTTTATCTGATGCTGTGTTTTGAACATGCATGAATGTCCTTCCAAAATTTCTGTTGCAACTTCAACCCCAATGCCACAGTATTGAGAGGTGTGGGGCTTTCAGGATGTGACTAGACCAGGGGACTTCAACCTCATGGATGGGAGGTGTATCTTTGCAAAAAGAGATATTGTCTAGCATGTACAAGGCCCTGATTTGATCCCCAGCACTACACACTCACAAAAGTACATTTATTGAGCTGGGTGCAGTGGTGTACGCCTGAAATCCTAGCTATTTGGGACATTGAGGCAGGAGAACTGCACATTTGAGGTTTGTCTTGTCAGCTTAGTGAGATCCTGTCTCAAAATAAAATTAAAGGGCTGAGGATGTAGTTCAGTGGTAGAGTGCTTGCCTGGCATGTGTGAGACCTAGGATTCAATTGCCAGCACTGGCAAACGAGAGGGAGCTGAGGGAGTCAGTTCAAACCTCTGTCCCTTCTACCATGTGCAAACACAGCACCTAGGTACCACATTAGAAAGAGAAAGTCAGCCCTCTCCACACACTGAGTCTCCTGGTGCCTTGACTTTGGACTTGCCAGGCTCTAAAACTGCAAGAAATCAATTTCTGTCATTAATAAATTACCCAGTCCAAAGTATTTTGTTACAATAGCACAAATGGACTGAGGCATCTGGGAACACCTCCATTTCCCCCTTTTATGGGAAGGACACTTTATGTGGCTCTAGAAGTCTGGGTTGAAAGGTTTTGTCCTTGATCACTTTGAATATATCAATCCCACTGCTTTCTGAAGGAAAATCTGATGAGAACTTTATAGGGAGATTATGATGAAAGCTCCATTCCTCTCAGCCTTATTGGGGTTAATAATACCCCTATGGTACCTGAGGGAACAGAGCATTTTATTATTATAGTATCATGATGTGAGTGAAGTGCTACTATCTTTTTGCCATCAATCATTCCAAGTTTAAATAAAAGGGAAGTGGATAACCTTTGAGTGTGGATATGATGAGGACTTTAAAAGCCAAGTTAATTCAGAGTTTCAGACTTGAAATGAAGAGGCCATTGACGCCTCCTACAGGTTTTACTTTCTAAACAAGTAAATACCAGGCTCCATAAATCCACAGAATCAAAAAGCTTCTGGAGTCCTTCCTTATTCTTAATATTGAAGTGAAAGGGTCCTGGGGGCAAAAAGTAAGACAACCACTGTGAGCTACACCCCGTGATGACCCGGGCCACCACTTACCCAGGACCTCACAAGAGTTTCAAAAATCACCTATATAAGTAAGCCCCTTGCCACGGCTGTTTGCTGATCTTTAAGTACAGATGGCTCTTGGTTGGTGATCTGTCAGAATCAAAGATAGTTGGGTTGTCTGGCTTTTTGATTTTGGTTTTTAGGTTTTGGTGTTTTAGGGGTCCCCCTCTTTTCTTTTTTCTCTCCTTCTCCTTCCTCCTCGACTGCTGCTGCTGCTTCTTTTTCCTCCTCTTGTTTCTAGAATCTTCAGGTAGTGTTGCTACTTACAATGTGTAGCAAGAGACACGAGGATGGGACCATGTGGCTGGGACTCCTGGCTGACTCTTTCTAGGAGGAGACCCTCACAAACTATCACAGAGTCCTGGGGAACATTGGCCAGGGTAGCTTTGCCCAAGTAAAACTGGCCTGCCATCTCCTCACCAGAATAAAAGTGATGGTGAAAGTCCTGCCAAAGGTGAAGCAGAGCTTCCCCTTCATTATATCTCAGTGGGATACAATGAAGACTGTAGAACACACAAATGTGATTAAGTAACTTCACATTATTGAAAACATCTGTGTGGTGATGAAGCGTGCAGGTGGGGGACTGAAGGCCAATGACGTGCAGGAGGACCAGAGAGTATTCACAGAGGTCATGTGCACCGGGTGCTACTGCCTCAAGAAGGGCCTTGTGCATAGAGATATTGAGACAGAGAGCATCCTGGTGGATGCCGAAGGAAATATCACACTCTGCCACTTTTACCCAGGCAACAGGTTCAGAGCTTGGCAGCAGGAGAACATGATCTGCAGTGCTCTCTGGTACTGTTCCCCAGAACTCTGCTGGTGGGAAGGATATGATGCCTTCATGATGGACATCTGGAGCCTCACAGAGTGTCTCCCATTTAATGGGACCACTTTTTTTGTTGGGTGAAGGAGCAGATCCTACATACAAGGTACAACATCCTTGCTCGCATTTCTGCTGAAGTGCAAAGTGTCATCAGTCAATTATTGAATGTTGACCCCTCCACACAGAGGACCAAGGTAGAGTAAATCATGGCACACCGTGGCTGAGCCAGGGTGAGGGACATTGACTGATTCATTCTAGTGAGCCACCCCCCCAACCACTTGAATCCCACAATTACAACAATCATGTTTGGCATGGCTTGTAACCCATATGATATCTACCCATGGTAAACAGAAAATTCCATAAGGCGATGGCTACATATTTATGCTTCAGCATCAGATAACCCAGAGGCAGGCTGCACATTTCAGGTCAAGCCTGTGCATCCAGAGATTGGACCTTGCCAATCCCCCACAGACCCTTCCACCTTCAATCTCCCTCCCTCCCTCCAAGCCCCCAAGGGCGAGTACCAGTGAGCATGCCCTTTGTGCCTTCCACTTCTTGCCAGTCGGCAGCTTCCTGAGGAGAACAAGCAGCAAAGGCAGAGGGTGGCAGAAGAGCAAGCCCATCTACTGTTCCCCTCTGCAGCCTGCAGGCGAGGACACCCACGCTCCCAGCATAGACCCCTAGCATTTTCCTGAGGCCTTCCTGCCCAGCCCCTGCCTGAGCTGCAGAGAGTGGGAGGGAAAGAGCAGCAAGTTCTCCCAGGGTACATTGTCAGAAGAAAACTCCCTCACCCTCACCAAGAAAACCCCGTGGTGTAACTACAGCCTGTATCTATAACAATAGGCAGGGCTAGAAGGGGGTGACCAGGAGGACTGCCACCTATATTCCATAACATGTTGCTGTGTGCCACGCTGCTGTCTGCTGGCCCCAAAGACAAGCCCAAGATTTAGAAATAAAGTGGCTCCCATGAACTGAAGGCAGACACAACCTGGAGTCAGAAACATGCTTAAGTGAAAGCAGACAGCTCAGACAGACAAAAACAATAAACCGCCAGAGGACCCTGAGCTCTGTGGATCCTGACATCATGGTGTGGCTACCGGTCAGGCGTGGACTCAAACAGCTGCAGGAGGAAGTGGTACAACCTGCCTTGGGCTTCTCCACATGGACTCCAGTCACAGGGGCTTCTAGAGCTCCCTGGAAATAGGTGGGTCCCCCTCTCCCTGAGAGAGACATCGGACTGTTTTTCCTGGGACAATTCCCCCTTCCCTGCTCTTCTCAGTCCTTTCTCCCATGTTTCTGGGGTAGCAGAGATGTTTCCTAATAAATTTCTGTTTCTCACAAATGTTGCAATAAAATAGATGCTCCTGAAATACAGGGGCGAGGGAGAAGGATTGGGTATGAGAGATGTCTATTTGGGTACTCAGCAGCTATGTAACTCTGGGCAAGAAACATTTACTGTTGGTCTTAGGAATTCATCTCTAAGGTCCCAAACAAAATCATCTTTTGTCAGGAGAAAAGGACAGTGTGATAACAAATCTTATTGAGCATAATAGTATCTACTGCAATACTAACAGTATCTACTGCAATACTAACTTTGAGGGCTCACTATTGTAGGTGTTTTATATATAGGGCATCATTTAGTCTTTGTATTGGCCCTAAGAGATGGGGATTATAATTATCCATATTTTACGTGTGAAGATTTTGAGATACACAAAAAAGAAACTTTTGTACATGGTGGAACTAACATTAGAATTCAGGCCTTTTGGCCCCATAGCTAGTTCTGCCTGAGAGCAGCAACAAAGTATCCCCCACATTTACCTATTAATTCCACAAATAGTTCTTTAGCACCTACCACCTGCCAAGTACTGTTATAAGAAGAGGAGATTCCACAGTGAACAGAACAAAAATTTCTGTCTACTCAGAGCTTCTGCTCTAGTGAGTGAGCTGTGTAGCATGTAAAAGACCCTACATGGTAAGAGGAAAGAAGGTGAGAAAGATGAGGGAGTGGTGGAGTTGGTGATATCAGGGCAGTCAGCCTGAAGGAGTGGTGACATTTGAGTAAGGAAGGAACTAGCTTCCTGGGAAAGAGCTAGAGGGAAGAGCGATATAAACTGAGTGGAGGAGAAGTAGCAGGAAAGGAGGTGAGGTGGGAAAATAGCAGACAGTGTAGGGACTCCTGGGATACTGTGAGAATTCTGGCTTTTAACAGGAGGTGGAAGAGTAGCCTCTGGTGGCTGAGCAAAGTCACATGATTGTATTTGTATTTATCACTCTATTTCTACCTGCCCCAAGATGCCGGGATTCAGCTCAAAACTGCAAATATATAAATCCCAAATAAACCACAATAAGAGTTACTGAATGAGGAAGGCTGAGACAGGAGAATTGCAAGTTCAAAGCCAGCCTCAGCAATGGCGAGGTGCTAAGCAACTCAGTGAGACCCTGTCTCTACATAAAACACAAAATAGGGCTGAGGATGTGGCTCAGTGGTCGGGTACACCGGTGTTCAATCCCCGGTACCAAAAATAAAGAGAGAGTTACTGATTGAAAGTAAGTCAGTACTGATGCTACTAATAAATACATTTGACTATTTAAACACTGACTTGTTTAAATTATCATAGTGATTTTTCATATCTACAGTTCCATGACCAGTATACTATGCATTGATATGTTCTTGAGCTTATTATAAAGATTTTGAAATATAATCTGAGGAAGGGAAAGTTCTTAACTTCAATAGATGATTAATAAGTATGACTTGCTTAAATAAGAGGGAGAGGGAGAAGAAATAAATTTGAATGCATAATGGAGCCGGGCACAGTGGCGCAAGCCTGTAATCCCAGCACTTTGGGAGACTGAGACAGGAGAATCGCGAGTTCAAAGCCAGCCTCAGCAACAGCGAGGCACTAAACAACTCAGTGAGACCCTGTCTCTACATAAAACACAAAATAGGGCTGGGGATATGGCTCAGTGGTCGAGTGTCCCTGAGTTCAATCTCCAGTACCAAAAAAAAAAAATTGAATGCATAATGGGAATAAGATGGGATTTAAAAAAAAAAATTCTCCAAGGAAACAATACAGTAAGATGAGTGGATACTAAAAGAAAATGTTAGGAGCTTGCTGTCTTGTTAGAAAGTGTGAGAAAGAAGAGTAAGAATGATCAGAAAACAACTTGAAACACACACTACTCCATGAAAAACAGAAAGACCAGGTAAATAGACCATCCTTTTTCAGGTCATGAAAGCCTAGGAAAGTCTGGACACATTCAGGTCAAAAGCACAGTTTTGGTATTTCTCAACAGCCCAGTATTCTAGACATACCATATTTTAAAATCTGAATGTGATTTGTTTTTAACAGTATGAAAACTTTCCTAATCCTCCTGCTATATAATTCAAGGTCATTAAGCATTGGGAGGACTCCAGTTCCAAAGCTAATTATAAAAATAATGGTCATGATGTGCTGCTTCAGTGAGAATGTCCTACAATGAGCCAGGGTTTAAAAATCTTTTTTGCAGATCACCGATTCTTAAAGTCAATGCTACGGACACTTTTCTAAACAGAAAGCCCTTTGCCATCATGATGTGATTTGTGTTTAAAATAATTATGTGGGAATTGAAGGAAAGCAGATATTTTATTGGTCTTATGAAATGCAGGTGTAAAGTTTCTAGTAGATTGAAGCTTCTAAACTTCCATCTCAGTTATTTTCTATCAGATTAAGAACAATGGGTAAAAGGCCGGTACTAACATATATCTTCATCTTGGTCCAAGAGAACTAAGAATACATCAGACTGCAAACATTCATGTTTAGAAAAAAGTCAACTGTACTCCAGAAGCTGTAGCAGGTATTATATAGCTAAAGAATCTAGTTTGAGCTTCCAATTAAGCACATAGAAAAAAACTGACTGCACTAAAATATTATGCTCTAGAAACAGTAGAAAGCTCACTTTCTTAATGAAAATCAAATTAAGGTATATTTAAAAATAGAGGGGATTTACTTTCCACTTCATTAATTTATTGGTTTTGACTGTACTGGAAAAGAGAAAGAAACCTTACTGAATCTTAAGATTCTGCCTTGCCTTTAAGGCCCAATGAATTTTCTAAAAATACACTGGGGGCGCTGGGGTTATGGCGCAGTGGTAGCGTGCTTGCCTAGCACGCGGGAGGCACTGGGTTCAATCCTCAGCACCACATAAAAATAAAATAAAGATATTTTGTCCACCTATAACTAAAAAATAAATATTTAAAAAATAGATAAATAAATAAAAATACACTGGGATTTTCCATCAGTTCTTCAAAGCAATTTAACTTCAGTTTATTTAAATTGTCTTCAAGAATCAACAAACTTGAACATAATTAAGGCACTAGAGATATGCAAACATTTTCAAGTTACTCAGTTATTTGTAGCATAATGAGGGAGTTGAAAAGTTGTGTTAAATCTCAAAGACACTTAATGCAGATCTTTTCCATGGACATTTTCCTAGATAATTTGACAGCAATTTTAAACGATAAGATTTCAAATAAATATACCTTTTTGTGTATTATTAGACTAATGATGAATTCTTTCTCCCTTCCCTGCTTTTAAAGTTGTTATGCAAGTACACAGGACTAGTTATACTCAAATCTATCTTGCAGTAAACACATATTTGAGCCCATATGACCAGTTCTTCACCAATTATCACTTCAATGACACTTAGCATCCAAAGCAACATAAAACATAAAAGGACAAAGCAAAAATGTATGGCTATAATGGTTAAGCCCAAGCCTTTCTAAAAGGTCTAAAAGCACATAACTTTTAAGGCTGGGGTTGTGGCTCAGTGGTAGAGCGCTTGCTTAGCATGTGTGAGGCACTGGGTTCGATCCTCAGCACCGCATAAAAATAAATAAATAAAATTAAAGCCATTTAAAAATAAATAAATAACTTTTAAAGACAAAATGTCCCAGGTGCTAGAGCATAATGCGTTTAACAGCAGGTAAAGAAAGAAGACCAATTGGAAACAATGCCAACTATGACCCAGAGGTCGGAGAAGAAGGAAGTCTAAAGGGAATGAGTCTCACTTTGCCTGGAGAATGGGGAATAATGCCACACACTTTTAATCCAACAGAAAGCTGAAAAAAGGCAGTCACATTGGTGATAATTGTTTTCCTTCTGACCTACAGGTTCTATGATTCTCCTGGCAAGTGCTTTGACCAGACATTTCTTTCTAGATTTCTGAATACTATTCTTCCAGATGGACAAGGCAGTGCTAACTTGGAGAAAATCCAGAAGGACAAGGCAAGGACATGGAGGCTCTGTTTCTCAAGTCCCCATCCCACTAACAACAGAGACAACAGCAGCAGGCGAGAGCTCAAATTCTGAAACTGAAGAGTTGTGTGCTGATTCCCAGTTTGTGACAGGCTAGCAGGGCCTGTGGGTTTTGTTCCAACCCTAAGGGTGATCACAATTCAGCTGCCTAATTAAACAAGTTCACGTGACAATCTGCAGAGCAGTGGTTCTCCAGAACAAGGCACCTGAGAATCCCCAGGAGGGCTTGTTGAAGGCACTGCCGCGGGCCACTCTCATGCTCAGTAGGTCTTGAACAGGGCTCCAGTACTTGCATGTCTAACAAGTTCCCAGGCAATGCTGAGGCTCCTGGCCTGTGAGACACTAGGGGAAAACCAGTTCAGAGTAAGGACACCCACAGAGAAGTCAAAACAACATTAAAGGTGGTCAGTGTGATGCCCAGTTAGGTGGAGGCGAAGGCGAGAGAAGTCTTCCCTACTCAGAGGAGGTGCCAGATGGGCCCCTGAAGAGGGGGGTACAATTTTGAGATTTCCTAGTTCATGGGAGAAATGATAAAAAGTCCAAAGGGAAAATAGGGTTACTCTGCTTCTTTGATTATGTCCCTAGTGATTCCCACATGCCAAGGTAATAATTTTAACAGGAAAGTCAGGACAAAGAATTTAGATGATGTGCAGGTCAGTGGGGAAGGGGGAATACTATCTGGTATCTACTTTAGTCCCTAAACCGTTTCATTTCAGGAAAAGCTTTAATTTTACTACCGTTAGAAAAAGATTTCCCTGAAATGTGTGGAGGGCTCTTACTCTTATTGTAACATCCCACTTAGGCTCCAAGTGTAGGGAAGCTTCCTGATTCAGGCCACTACCATACCTCACCTGATTACTGCAACAACCTTGACCCAGACCACTGCTTCCACACCCCTGTTATCCTTATTCTAAACTCTGAACACAGGACCTAATTCATCCTTTTAACAACTATGAGTCAGGTTATGTGACTCTCAAGTTCCAAACCCTTCAATGGCTTCCCACGCCCTGAAAGTAAAGGCCAAGTCCTCCTACTGGTTTCCAAGCTTCATGTGATCTTACACAAATGTTCAGTGAGTTCATTAAAGGAAGGATCACCGAATTCGTTTGACAGTGTACCTAAAAGGGTACCATGACCACCAAGAGAAGTGCTTGGCCCAGTGCTCACCTAGTATCTTTCAATCTTAGCCACACTTTCCACCTTAATGAACCCAGGTCACATGCCTAGTAGTCCAAGTTATCAGTGTTGAATACGCTTTGCGGGGTGTATGGCTGGGACCAGCATCAATGCAGAGTGTAATGGCCTCACATTAAATGGACTCCCCCCGCCCCACGACATACAGCTCAGATAGTCAAGAAATAAGAAGATGAAGAAAGAGTAGGTGGAACCAATGAGAAACATAAGATGACGTTCAAGGCTCAATCAGGGTTATCTATCCAAGGAAATTCAGTCTCGGTAGAAGTTCAGGGAAATAGACCACATCCAGAATTAAAGAGCTAACTACATCACAGGCAATTCCAGAAGCTTTCCAGTCAGGCAGGACAAATGTCACAAGAAATCTGTATTTCCATTTCCCAATTTTGGGGGAAGGAGTAAGGTGGAAGAGAGGAGATGGTGACAGAATGAAATGGATGGGTTTCTTTGCCAGGGGAGAAAGAAAAATGGGGAGACTCCCTAAAAATTATTTTAACATAATTCTGAGTGTCTTTTCATTCCCTCAATGCAGCATATTCAGCAGAATTAAGGGATTAGGATGGGAAAAGTGGAGTGTCACAGAGAGAAAAACACTAGTCACTGTGGTCATCAGCTCCACAGTCAAACTGGAAATGAATTTGCTGACTAACGTATTAACACATACAAGCAAAAAGCGTTTTTCCCCATGTTCTGGGACATTGATATTAAATACCAAAGACAATCTTACTTATGTAAAAGGTTTTTATTAAAGGCCATTTTGATTAATATTTTCCCTCTATGGTTAATTCTTATTAAAGAGGCAGAAAATCTCCAAAAAGCCTTGGGAATTAAATACTAATACTTAAGCCATTGGATAAACTATTAGCTTTGGTTTTTGTTGCATGCCATGGAAAAATTTACTATTAAAATGTCATTTATCATGGCAGAAAGCTCGTTTTTAACATTTCTTCTCTTCACATATCCAAATTAATGCAAGAAGACTTAAAGAACTAAATCTGACTTAAATGAAGGTGGAAGCTTTCTGGGGCCCATGATTAATGTGGGTGTGCTCACAGTTTGCAAGTTCCAGCCCAGCACCACCAGAGCACAGCCAAATTGGAGGTGATCTCATTTCACATTAGAATTAAAAAGCCCTATCACTGGCAGTAGAGGAGCATTACCAAGGTCATTCAATATCAAATAGCCTGCAGATTCTACTACCAACACCAGAGACTTTAGCTGTATGGAGGGCGATAACAACCCTTATCCACAGGACCTTCAGTGTAACATTTTTGTGCTGCACCAAGTAAAATACAGAGGCCACTCAAGTTACTTTATCAGGAGTTAAAATAGAATTGCTGAGACAGCAGACTGGCTATAGACACAAAAACAAAACAAAAAGCCTTTGTTTAAACAATCCACAGTGCTTTGTTAAAACCTGGCTCATTTGGATGACAGTCTTTGCTAGTCTATCTTTTGTGTGTTGGTTACCTTTTTTTTTTTTTTTTTTTTAAAGAAGGCAAAAAGTTTCTTTACACCTATCTGAAAAAGCAATGATTGTTCATTTTCCTGTTGCTCCTGTAGCTGACTTCCCTCTATGGCTTAATTACACGGAGGAAAGCACTTCTTTCAGGATTACCACACTTGGAGATGTTTTGGTAAGCCATCAAATCCAACAAAAGTTAAACAGCCCTTTTGTTTAAAATTTCCATTTTGTTAACCTCATATTTTAGTCTTTGCTCTTCTCTTTTTTTCCAACAGGGGATTTAATCCTTTGTTTCACTGGTTTGGGCAACTTTCCCTAGGGAGAAAAATTCCAAGTCTAATGAATACCAAACATAAAAAAATAAAACCCTTAATTATATTATCATTCACCTTTGAAAAGTCAGCCTCATTAAATTCACAAGTACTGCTCCAGAACACACCAAATGAAGGTATCCTTTTTACCAAATAACTAACAATAGAGTGGAGGCCACATTTCTCCAAATTCCCTAGACCTCTGATCCTCCACCTTGTCCCCAAGTTCACTGCCTTTCTTTCAGTCACCTTTTCAAAGGTCATCCACCCATCACTGGCTATCTGTGGACAAATTCAAAAGAGTCTTTTACTGACTCTTCCCATCCTTGAGTACCAGGATGACTGCTTCATCCCAGTTGACTTTCTTCTTCTCCAACTGCTCTCTTACCAACGTCTCCTTCCCAGCCCTCTAAAATAAAGGCCCCCGAGCTCAGTGCTCACTGCTTCACCCTTGCTCTCTCCATCCTCACTCTGTCCCTCCCACGTTCCCACTGGGTGCTCCTCAGTTTTGACTCTGATCTTTCTCCTGAGTTCTAGATGACTTTTCCAAATGTCTTCAAGACCTCCACAAACACCAACAGTATTTACATTCCCAGGCACTGAACTGCGCTGGGGCCACAGTAAAGAGGCAAGGTCCTGCTCCCAAGGGCCTTGCTGTAACGCAGGGAGATAAGCGTGGAAATGCAATCCACAGAGGACCACAGGCTGTTTAATGGAGGTTATGAGGTTCTGTTGGGCTGTGTATAGAAGGGGAGAAGGGCTATAACGGACTGCCCTGGGGAGCCCAGGAGCTTTGCAGGGACTCAGGCACCCACCCACAGGATAATCTGCAGAGCTTAAGTAGGAGTTGGCCAGGTAGGAAAGGCAGTGGTTCCCAAGGGAGAGGGAATGGTCTGGGACATACTATGGAGAGAAAAGGAAATGGTAAGCCAGCATTCCAGTTGAAGGACATCGTCCTTACATGTGAAGGCATAAGGGAAGGGACTGGGTGGAGAGAAAGGGGGATTCTGCAGGTGAGGCTAGACAAAGCAGGTATTAGTTCATTAAGGTTCTCAGATGCTAAAGAGTTTAGGTTTGAACCGGCTGGTGAAGGAGAGCTGGAAAAAACATTTAAACTAAGGAGAAGCATGATTAAGTTTATGTTTTAAAGACAACACCCAGGGGTGGAGTGAGGCTCAATAATATCACCCTCGTCAACCTCGTACATGAGCTATTCATACCGACATCTTATCTCTTTTCTAGCTCTGTGCTGCTGGAGGAAAGCTTCAAAATCATTCATCTGTGACTCCAGTGCAATATCCAGCCCAATGACTCACTTTCAATACATGCTTAGAAAATTTTTGTGTCAACGCAAACTTGATTCTAGACAACTCAGGTTATCAGGACTTATGCTCGGCAGTCAGTTAAATCTTTGGGTCAATAAACTTGACATCTGTCACCCCTAAACAGTAAAGCACCAATCAGAATTTCAGAGTTTAGAAGGGAACATGGAGTTCATAAATTGTTTTCCAGAGAAGGAAGCCAAGTATGAAGATGAGATATGATCATCAATGTTCCACAGCTGTCTACTAACAACAATGTGATCCGAATTCTGGTTTCCTGTCTCAGCTTCTGAATATTTCATGACAACAGAAAATAATGTCAATGCTGCTGTGGTTTAAAAAAAATGAGACAATTGTATTTTCTACCTCTGTTCAGTGGCTTTTTGAAATAATTTCCACTCTTTCCCCTTTCCAATTCTATGCCTACTTTTGTTTCAAATACAAAATGATTTAAAATAAACAAATAAGTATAAGTAACTTAATGTTTCTTTAGTGAGCCATATTCCACCTTCTCCTTTTATATATGAATCCTATTGAAGTCTTCTTCAGGAAGTAATACACCAGGCAAAGTGTAAAGTCAGGGTAGATCATTGGTATATTATTTCCAACTTTATCTTTCTCTCCCTTGTAACCTGTGCCTTTTTTATAGTTTTAAAGTCCATTGAGATACTATTGGCCCATTATAACCCTACAAATAAGCACTAAATGCCATTAAGATGAAACAATCACACAGGACATCACAAATGTTTCCTTTCCTTGTTTCTCTCAGACTAATTTGAATGTTAATGAAATCAGGGATCAGTGAAGAAAAGATTTCAGGAGCAACTTTGAGGCTACCACCTCTAGGCAACAGTGAGCTCATCTGAATTTCTTAAATCAACCAGCTAAAGAAACCAAATCTGCCTTGGACCATTAAATTCCCAGGGTGAGTCTTGTCTCACTGGTTCAAACAGTTGAGGACAGCAGAAGAGGCACTAGAGAGGCAAGGCTCCTCAGAGTCCTGGGGTCTGAAGTGACAGTGGGCCAGCCAGGTGCATACCAGGCTCCAAGCCCGGGTTTGCCTGTCTGCAGAATGCAAAGGGGGACTGAGCAGAGGACTGGCAGGGTCCTTCCAGCTCTCACATTCTAAGTATTCTTCAGAGGCTGCTGGGAACAGGGAAAGAGGCATCTTGCTCATGTGGATGAGATGTAACTGAGTGTCCAGTCTGTGATGGTCACTGTCTTCTCTGGTTGTTCCTGTTCTGTTCCTTTCTCCCTTCTCCCCACAGTGCACAATGTGAAAGCACCAGCTCAATGATGATGGACACTTAGGAAAGAGGGCTGAGGTCTAACAACTACACCTGTATTTCATCATACTTCAATTAAGATGCACCCATCTTTCCATGTGGAAAAATTAGGGGATACTTTATATATAGAAATCCATTTTATTCCCATGAAGACAAATATTATGATCTTTATAGATAACAGAAAAAAATAAATTCCTATTGTTGAAGAATCAATCTCAAAATTAACTGAAACTGAAATAATACACACCAAGTCTATAACAGAATCAGAACTGGAATCTTGACATGATCCCAGCATTTTTTTTAAGTTGGACTTTTCCTATTAGAAACAAGAACAGGAAGGTTCTGGTGTTGGGATCATGTTATAATCTTTATCTAGGTAATAGTAATATAGAAGTTTGTGTTACAATTATTTGTTAAGTTGTATAGGGTTTATGTACTTGTCTATGTTAATGTTATGCTTTTTTAAAAGGTGACAGAAAAAGATGAAGATTCCATGTGGCTGGCACAGGTGGGCAGATGCTCATCCTGAGCCCATCTGAGGTTGTGGGCAGAGGCATCATCCCAGGAGAGAGAGCGCACTCTCAACCAACATCCACAAGGCTATACCTGTAAAGGCAGCTGCTGGACATCCTTGAAAAGTACCACAGGACCTCCAGAGGGAGAAGCTAGCTAAAGACACAAAGGACATCTGTGATATCTCAGGGGCCATGTGGATAAGGCAGAAAGAGACCCCAAACTCAAGCTCACCAAATCCAGAGAGAAGCCTACCAGCTCTCCCAGGGCAAACTTACCTGTCTAGGTCAATGGGAACAAGATGCCTTTGTGATAATGCAAAGTCAAGGCAGTGACCCTGGGTAAGGTGTCAGGAACTGTCAGAGACTTGGCTGAACCCGGAAACCTAGGCCATGATTTTAAGAAAGGTCTTCGATCCTTTAACGTTGAACACGCACAACTGTTTTAATCACTTGGTATAAGCAGTCACTTTTCACACTATGAATCCTCAACTCCTTTCCTTCTGGATATGATAAACATAACCCCCTGACTTCAAATGAACACAGGCCAAATTCACACTCCTCCCCACACTTGCACCTCTAATTCTAGAGCCCCAGAGCACGATGACCTGCTAAAATGTGTTTCTTCAGGAAAGAGCTGTGAGCAGAGAACATTTCTGCTACCAACAACAGATGTTCTGTGAACGAATTCAGGCAGGAGTGTACACAGACACAGTGACTAAACTGTCTGTTAAACATACTGTGAGAAATTGTTTCTCTCTCTTAAGTTGGGCTTTTTGAGCATGGAGACTTAAAAATGATGTCTTTATCTCAGCCTTTAATGTGCTTAGAATTGTCAACCGAGGCCTAGAAACTATAAAGAAACAATCACCAAATCTTTCATGGAGCCCATCCCTAGTTCTCAGTTCCCCTTTTCTACTTAATTGGCCTCAGAAAAGCTAAAAGCTGTACAGATAAACATCTACATAGAAAAGGGTTATTCATCATCATTTGTATCTCCAAGAAAGTTCAGGAAGGGTTCAATTATGGAGATAATAGGGTAGATTTCCTCTGGAGATTTAGTAAGATGCTGAATGGATTCTTCATGGATGATGGAATCCATTGCCAGAAATTTACTCTTCATTGAGAGCCAGATGTCTTGTTGAACCAAATAGCAAAATACTCTTTTTAAATCAACACTCCTCCTCATACTCAAATTCTAATTCTTCATGAGAAGTAAATCATTACCTAAATCTAACAAATCTACAAAGCCAAGACATTGGATCCAAAGAGCGTGACCACCAAATTTTATCAAGTTGTCTAGAAACTATCCAACAACCAACAGAAAATATCTGTTATATTTGGAGTACACTGAAGGGGAGAACACCTGCTCCAGGTGCACCACATGCCATATTACACATCTGTAAAGACCATCATCTCTGCAGTATGTGGGTGGGTGAATAAAGAGAAGAAGTAGGGTCTTCCAGCGCTTTTCCAGTTCTCCCTGTGTCCACCATGTTTCAGGCACACCTCCTTTACACTACTGTTTATGCAAGATAGCAAGCTCAACCCTTTAAAGTTGGGGCACCTCATCAGTTCATTTTAAAACTCCTTATATAGCACTAAATTGATATTCAAATACTGATTAAATTATTGTGTCTATTATCTGCCTACAGGTATTAACTTAAACTTAGTTGGTTTTTTTTTTTGAAAAACCAACATTTTCCAGCAAATCTGTGCCTTCTTCAGTCACTCAACTGACTACTCTGCATTTCCATATTACTTTAAGAAATATATGCTTACCAAAGAAAAAAAGGAAGTGTATGCTTACATTTACTTATTTATTAGTACTCAGTGTATCATTTCCCTGTGCCTTCTGTGGTCCTCAACATTAAAGCCCAGCTACCCATAAATACTGACAGAATAATTTACATAACAAGCATTTAATGAAAAAGCCCCCACCTGTTTAACATTAAAGAATGCTATTCCTTCCTTAAAATCATAGGCAAGGGCTGGGCATGGTAGCACATGCCTGTAATCCCAGCGGCTCAGGAGGCTCAGGCAAGAGGATCACAAATTCAAAGCCGCCCTCAGCAACTTGGCAAGACCCTATCTCAAAATAAAAAATTAAAAAGGGCTGGGGATGTGGCTCAGTGGTTAAGTGCCTGTGGGTTCAATCCCTGGTATCTGCCCCACTACTCTCCAAAAAAAAATTATGGGCAAGATAACGGTGAGAAACAAATAGATTATCCACAGGGAATAATTAGCTAGTTTTTTGTACTTTTAAGTAAAGGACATTGAGGTTGAATTAACTTAGACTGATACTATATAACATCAAGTGGTAACAGTGCACATATTCAGGAATATTCAGGAACTGATTTTTCCCCTCTCTTCCTGGTAATGAGGCAACAGACACTCTGCATCATGTTGTATTTTTCTCAGGTTAGCATAATGCTCGGGAAGTGGTCCATGGAGTTCTGCACATGTGATTCAACATATTTAAAAGTAAACAATGAAGAACAATAGAACTCAGAGGTTCTTTCTCATTTCATCTTTCCCAACTACTGTTGGTAAAGTTATTTATCAAAAGCCTTCAAGGAAGTTTTAAATTCAGACTTTAAAAGCTGAACTCCAAACAGCAACTCAGGCAGCTGAGGTAGGAGGATCATGAGTTTAAGCCGAGTCTTTGCAACTTAGTGAGACCCTGTCTCAAAATAAAATAAAAAGGGCTGGGGATGTAGCTCAGAGGTAGAGTGCTACTGGGTTTGATCCCTAGTACTGAGAAAGAGAGAGAGAAAAAAAGAGGAATTGAGCTCCAAGAATTTTCTAAAGTTATTTAATTAATAGAACATCTCTTTGATGAACCCTTTTGGAGCATTAAAACAATTACATAAGCATTTATCTTTTCAAAATAAAATTCAAGTTTAGGCAAAACCAGTGTTGATATTGCACATGGAGGTACTGGATAGTCAAAAAGAAAACTAAAGCAGAAAAGTCTCTATTCACAGATGTTCAATCTTCTAAGGAGAAAAAAAAAATCCTGATCTGGAAATTTAAAATGCATGAACCAAGCAGTAAAGCACAATTTCCTGGAGAGTGATCAAAAAGCAGTTGAGCCTGAATATTCAAACTCACACATACCTTCACGCATGCGTTTTCTACAAGCCAGCCCATGCAGTACTTTGCCACTCAGGATCTGGGCAGAGAATTATGAACAAGGTATTGCTTCGGGGGTTTGTCCTGGGAACAGTACCATTTAACTTTCTTATTAATTACCAGTGGAGGAAGGTGAGCTGTAAGTAGAGAAGTTTCTTGCTGACATTTATAAGGATAAATAGTTGGAAACTGAAGGGATCTTGAACAAATTTTGATTGGATGTAGGTACATACGGCAATCAATATCATGAAGGCAAAGAAGCTCCAAGTATCACCCCAAGGTCGTACAAGTGAGCTGAACTGAGGCACTGTTCTCATGTAAGCTTATAGTCACTCAACATCCAGGTGACTCAAGCCAAATGAAAAGGGGGCGCCAATAGTGCCCTCACTTCTGCACTGGCCAATGCTAAAACTGTAAGATACAAGCTACTACTGTAAGATACATGAGACAATCTGTCATAAAATAATAATGGAAGAGAAACAAAATGGTCCAAAATGCTTGTTTAGTTCTGCTCAGAACACCAAACCCACGGTGACTCTTGATAACTATTTCACCTTTCTCTAAGCAGATATGATCTATTTTCTTTAATTTCCATTCAGCAAAATTTGGCACATATCCTGTGTTTTTCACATTGTGATTTGCACCATAGATACAAATATATAGTCCTTAAGAGCTGGGATTGTAACTTTGTATTCTGCATTTCTGCCAGAAAAACAGATTTTGTTAAGGGGTGGTTTAGTGACTCAGCGATAAATATGAATGAGCTCTATAGCCTCAGACTGTCCCAAGTTTAAATCCAGGTTCTACTGCTAACTTCAAGTTCTTGGGGAAGTTTCTAATCTTTGTGTCTCTGTTTCTTCATCTGGGTGTAGTAAAGTAAGTATTAGGATTATTGAGAGGATTATATGGGATAATATATGCAATGAGTGTAGAACAATACCTGGCATTGTAATTAAGTGTTTGATAAATATTAGCTGGTAATTATAGTGGTAGTGTATTAAAGAATGAATCATTTGCTAGGTGCAGTGGCACATGTCTGTAATCCCAGCGACTTGAAGGGTGAGGCAGGAGAATCAGGATCACAAATTCAAAGCTAGTCTGAGCAATTCAAATAGAAAATCGGAAAGGCTTGATATGTAGCTTGGTAGTAAAGCCTCCCTGGATTCAATCCACAGTACACAAAAAGAAAAAAAAAATCATTTAATAAATGACTGATACAAAAGTAAGTATTCTAGGAGTCCTTGTACTACATTTTCCTTGAATCAATAACAAAGTTTCTCCCAGATTTAAATCTTTCACATAGGATAGAATTCAAGATCCCTCATTTAATTAAATTTCAGACAAATGAATACTTTTATATACTTACATCCCAAATATTGCATGGTAGAGTAAGTCTGTAGGAGCACCTGGTAGGATAAAACCTTTGGTCCTTTTTTTTTTTTTTTTTTTTGGTACCAAGGATTGAACTCAGGGGCACTCGACCACTGAGTCACATCCCCAGCCCGATTTTGTGTTTTACGTAGAGACAAGGTCTCACTGAGTTGTTTAGTGCCTCACTGTTGCTGAGGCTGGCTTTGAACTCGTGATTCTCCTGTCTCAGCCTCCCAAAGTGCTGGGATTACAGGCATGTGCCACCACACCCAACTTTTGGTCTGTTATTTTATAGAGTCTCTCTAGTTTACAAGTAGCTCCTTTCCTCTTTGAAGAACTACTTCCCTTCCTCATCTCTGGGATTCCCTCCCGACCACACAGCAACATTTTTCAACATCAACAATAAGTTAAAGTAAAAGTGAGTTTTATATCAGCTATAGGTAGGCACTCTCCTCATCTCCTGACCACAGTGCACCTTGCCCATCTGCCTTTGCTCTGAGGCGTAGAATCAGAGACTGGGCTTACAGAAGTTCAGTTGGTATTACCCAAGATCTGATAAATCAAACATTTAGCACTGCTTAAAGTCCATGAAAAGGTCTCCTTTCTAACTAAGGTGCACTAAACAGAACAAATCATTAAAATGTACCAGCTTAAATACGTTTGCTAAAATTAGTTAATGGTTTTTTAAAGGCAATGGCAAAATTTCCCAAGTCGGCAGGGGTTTATTTGGATTAGATTAGTGCTGGTAGTTTAAACAAACTAAATAGTTTTTTAGCAGAAGTGGGTTCTTTGAAGATAGATTTGCACATCTATAAACAGGCAAGTTCCTCCAGGTACCAGAAAATCTTTTGGCATTATTCGGTTGTATTTATGAAGACAAGACATATTACACATTTGGTGTAAACAGATCTCTTTTCACAGATAGCAATTAAATCCATACTCAATCAATTTTAACAATAATTCAAGAATAATAAGTTTACAGAAAATGCCATCTTACCCCTCAATACTGATTTGAGGTTGAGCTTGGCTTGGCGGTGCAGGTCTTCAACACAAGGGGGTCTCGTGGTGGGAAGGAATACATTCTCCTGCTGGTGCCATGGAGCAGTATAGTGGACTGTCCATCGACTCTCCTCATCTAGGTTGGAAACCGCTACAGAAAGAAAGATAGAAAAAGTCAGCTGTCAAGTTAAGCTTCATCAGTCCCAAATTTGTTACATTAAGATAAGGTTTTGCGGGGCATGGTGGTACATGTCTGTAATCCCAGTGGCCTGGGAGGCTGAGGCACGAGGATCCCAGGTTCAAGGCCAGCCTCAGCAACTTAGTGAGGCCCTAAGCAACTTAGGGAGACCTGTCTGTAAATAAAATACAAAAAGGGCTGGGGGTGTGGCTCAATGGTTAAGTACCCCTGGGTTCAATCCCTGGTACCAGAAAAAGAGAGGAGGGGGGAGAGGGAGAGAGAGAGATTTTGGTGTCTGATGCATAGCTAAGGACTAGCAAGGAGAAATGGAACAAAATCTGACTGAGATTGAGACTGCAGAAGTCTTGTCCACTGTGTTCTGTCAGTAAAGAAAGACTGACACCCCCCGCATCCTGTAAACACTATTTTCATAGAATAATCGTGTGCAAAGTCAATTGCTGCCCAGTAATTCAAGTCCTTTCACTCCCCAAAATGACTGACAACATTGTCAGAGATCTCAATTTCCTACTTAACTGCACCACAACAAACACCAGTGATTCAATTGTATAATGCCACTACATAATTAAATTAGAAACAAATTTCATATCAGGAGGTTAAGACCAAATCTTTCCCTTCCATAGCATTATTTTAAAACATCACTGTTAAAAACTCAATTGCTTTAAAGATTAGTATAAGCATTCAATTTAGTACATTTAAGTGGCATATCTAATAGATGTGGGGATCCATTTGTGCTATAAATTTTTCTCCTATTTCTTGCTTTCATGGAATACTTTTATATTAAATTTTTAAAAATTACAGTGCAATTGACTTTTTCCAACACAATTCAATTCAATATTCTCAATACAAAAAAATGTCCAAAACACTAGAGAAGAAAATAACAGGCATCCTGAGGCCAAAATAAATCTCTGAAATAATTTTCCTTTAATTCCCCTAGGGCTTGGGACTTCTTTGTTTCAACATAACCTAAGCTGGAATACAGCTGACAAACAAATTCATTAGTAGACAGGCATACTGTTTTAACTTGATGTTAAATACTTTCTGTACATCAGTCACATGGCTCAGGCACAGGAGAAAATAGAGGAACACAAGAGAAAGAGAAAGCCCCTGTACTGTGGCATTTGCTGGTGGTGACAGGTCTAACTCCTGTAAAACCAGCAGACACTGGACTTGAGTCAGAGACAAGTCTTCGCTGACTCTTAGACTCTAGCCTATGGTTCCCACTTCTAATACACCTTTCTACTATATAATGTGTACCAGAAACTAGATTAAAAAAACAGATTCTCATAAAGTGAAAAAGCATAAATTCTCGTAAAGTGAAAAAGCATGCAAGACCTATTCCATCTATTTGAACATATTAAAATGAATTAAACATACCCTACAGCACAGTTATTATGGACTACAATAAAGCTCAAATGAACTAATCATGTAAAGCTCTTACTTCACAAAACGACTCATGTAAAGTGTGGTTGCGACAGGAATAGTTTCCGTCATCCTCAAGGAGCCCCTAACTTCAGTATCACCACCAAGAAGGAACTGTGCCTTCCTCAGACCCCAGGAAACCTCAGCCATGGTTCAGCTGACCCTATACACCATCTTTCCTATAGCTACTAAATAATAAAATCCTGTGAATCTGAACAGAATGATTCTTCTTTTACAGGATTCTACTTTCTTCATAAACTGCAAAGTAGGCAATTAACATTGAAGACTGGACATCAAGTTAAAACAATACGCCTGTCTGCTTTCTGTTTATACAATTTGACAAAAATGGTATATAAGTTCGTTAACATGTCATGGAATCTGATTGAACAAATGTTTTGCATGGTCCATGTAATCATCAATCTTAATACCTAAAACCCACAAAGACCTGATTTCATTCTCTTGTACATTTCAGAAAGTCTAGCACAGTGCCAAACTGGTTGTAGATCCCCCAAATTATATCCAGAGTCCATTACAATGTTTTTTTGCTAATGTCCACTTATTTTTTAAAGGTTTAACTGCAATACTTAGCTGGAAGACATGAAAATTTTGCCAATTATAAATCAAATCCAAATAATGGCATCTGAGTCTGTGTAATCGCACCATCAGCCCTAATGCACAGCTACCAACTGGCTCTTCTGAAAGAGCAGTTGTCTCTTGGCTGGTGCACCTCCCTCTTGCCAGGGCAGATTGTTATCAGTCCTTCCAAAGACAGCCTTGGGGCAAGAGACACAGAAAATGAGCCCAGAGTCCTGTTCTTTGTTGCTTTCTCCAGAGCTTCTCTTAGCAGTTCTCCTATCCATGCACATTTATCTGGTTTCTAAAAACTAAACTAAATTGAAATAAACTCATAACCATGTAAAAGCAAGGCCATGTGGTTGTAAAATTTGCATTTTCAAGGGAATGAAAAAGCACCTGGCTTAATGAAATTTAAACAAAAAGTAAGGACAAAGCAAAGCCACAAAAGGTCTGTACTTTACACAATCACTCATCAGTCTAGACAGTTTGTTCTTGAGCTCGTAAATACATAACAGAGAGTGACAGGGAGCTTTAGAGGATCATTCCCACCAAAAGTATGTGACACATTACACAGTGGATCCCTTGCATCAGCTGCTTATGCAGCCAAAGAATCAAAAATCATACACAGAATATCAAAGAAAACAAAGTAAGTACAAAAATTATTCCCTTTCTTTAAAGGACTGCTTTTGAGAAGTATAAAAGAAATGAAGTCACTTAAAATTCCAACCATAAATACAGTCCCAGGGTTACAAAAGTCTGAGCTGAGCTATTTGAACAACTTGGTATGGAGTGGAGTTTAACTTACACCAGTTACACTGTTTCCTGATCTGATTCCAGTCAGTCAAAAGGACGAAGGAACACACACCACACACATGCGCACACACAACAGACACTGGGTGAAAAGGAACTACTTACTTTTCTTCTTAAAAAGTTTAATGAAAGACTTAATCTTTGCATTAATGAACACCACCATTTCCAGGGCACCTACATAAGGTTTAGAAATTTAAGTCACATTAAAAACTCAGTCCAGCAGGCAGGTGGCAAGCTGCACTCTTCTGCTCTAGATTCTAAGTTTCTTCCTCCGGTCTCCAATCCATCTGCCCAGGCTGTTGTAACTCTGAGGTTGAGTTTATTGTTAGGCAGTTACAAACCATTAATAGTCCTTGAACCTGAAAAACTCCCACTGAAACCTAATCTTTAAGGCTGGGAGCAGCCAGTGACAACAGGCTGGGAAAGAGAAAGCCAATCACGGATCTTATTTGCATGATAGCCACATCGGGCTTTCTGCCTGGGTGCTCATTCATTCCATTTCCTCTCCACACATCAGAAGTTTCTCCTCCCTGGAGTCCACAAAAACACTGCAGATTTTCCTCTACAGAAGTCAAGATGAAACAAATCATGTCCCTAATTTTACCAGGCCACTATGAACAATCCAGATCTTTCTATAGGAGTCCGCAAGTTTGAGAGCAATTCCAGGTTGATTCTTTGACTCTCCAGTTAATTCTGGGTGTGTGGGAATTGAAACAGATATAGGGAAATAAAAGAACCAAACTATTGTTTCCTGACCACGCCCCTAGGCTCTGCCTTTCTTACTAAAGAAATATTTAGAAGCAGAAAAACTTTAGAATCTCCAAGGAGCTACAAAAGACAGCTTGGTTGCATTTTTATGCAAATGAAGATGCCCCTTCTTCTCACCCTTCTTGGCCAGGGACTGAGAATCAGTATTGCCTGTTCCAAAGTGCAATCTCGTTTGCATCTAGCTGCAAGAACTCTAAAAAGGGGGGCAGGGAGGGGGTGTCAAACATAACCTTCTCACTCCAATGGAGAGATTAGATAAAGTACCCTAAAATTTTCAATCTCTATTTTTAAGTATAATTATCGCCTAAGCACCTGGTTTTCACAGTTCCACAACCGCTCCTCCTCCTGGTAGTTGTCGCAAACAATCCTGGTAGTTTTGGGTTACTCTTTAACCTGAATATACTGAATTCTGTTTTTGTTTTTGTTTTCCCATTTGCTGTCAATCAGAGAACTAGGGAAGGAGGAATTGGAAACAGGGTATAAGTAGGCATTGAAGACATATTCCAGGAGGAAAGGGATAGCAACAAAAAGGAGAATGAAATCAAGAAAGGGACAAAGGGAAAGAATGCTCCTCACATCTTACCTCAGCAAGACCGTTTTGAAACAATTTAGCCCACTTATTTTATAGCTTTGGGCCAGACTTGTAATTGAATGGAAAAATGCAATAATCCACTAATTCAAAACATTTAGTTTATAACAAAGGCTCTTAGTCAAAGAATAAAATTTATATAAGGGGTTTCCTCCAGGGAAAGCCTTGGAATGATGCCACCTCGAATCTTTTTATCCCCTTAACCTGACTTTTTGAACAACAAAAGCAAACCAAACATAGGAAATACACTTATCATATTACCATACATAGTTACCATAGACTTCCAATTTTTGTTCTTTATCCTTTTACATAGCTTTAATTAAAGGTATTTAAATTGCCAGATGGCAACTGAGTAACAACTAAGACTGTAAATCAGCTTATACAGTTGCCTTGAATTAGTGAGCAAAGTTCTCCTTTGGAAAACAAATTTATCAGCAAGAGTGACCTCACTCTGCTCACCTGCATTAGACAGGTAGAGTTCTGAGCAGAACCACTTCTATTCACCATTTGCGAGGTTTTGAGGTTAAGTGTCACCATGCACACTTCCAACTGAAAACAGAAACTGTTCCTATTAAAAACGAACCCTGAATCTGCTCAATTCTGCAGAGCATATAGGTTTTCATGTATACAATAATGACATGTGAAATAAACCCATTCATTAAAATGATAAATTAGGTGCTCCTACTAAGTGTCGTGCTTTCATTTAGTTGGGATACATACCTGAAGAAAATAGGCAGGATCCCTGCCTTCATGGAGCTTATTTGACATTGAACCATAATTACATGGTAGATTAGAAGGTGCAATGGTCAGAAGAGAAAGTTGAGCAGGATCAAAGGGGGACTAGAGGTGGGAGGTGGTCAGGTCTTGCTGTATTAAATATAAATGAGCGTGGTCCTCACTGAAATGGTAAGATGTTTTGAGTAAAAATTTGAAGGAGGTAATGGCAATATAACAAAACTCTACAATGAATCCCATTGGCTCTCATTTCAGAGAGGGAGGATATTTATCAGGTTGTGAAGACCCATTTTAAATCCCCCAGGACTACTTAGAGAAGTGCTCTTTCCTCTCTTAGAAAATGAACCATAGGAAGAGTCATGCAAGGAGTAATTTCTTTTCTTGCTCAAGATTAAGCCTGATGGTAAGTGGCTATGGTTGTGAAAAGATAATGCCACTCTTTGTTTACACACCAATCAGTGGTACACTTGGGGGCAGGAAGCAGCTTCCATTCCAGCACCCTAGGGCACCACATAGTTTACACATCATTCCAACCTGCCCCTTAACTCCATAAGTCCAGGTCTTTGGGTAATAAACAAAATAAATAATCACATTCACTAGTATTGTTATATATTAAGTTGTGTTTTGGGAGGGCTTACTAATTATAAAATTTTTCCCAGTAATATAGTCATCTCTTGTTCTATATCCTGTGTACAGGCATAAGAACAGGGATATGTCTTTAGCATATAATTTGCTTGCTTCAGTGTCATGGATTATGTAACAAAGTGGTATTTTTTAAGTTGCTCAGTTTATACGTTCAATAGGAAATATGTAATTTCATGATACTTTCTATTCAACTTTAGCCAGACATATAATGGGAGTAGAAGCCAAAAACAACAACAATAACAAAAACAAAAATCAGAAACAAAAAGTAAACAAAAAAAGTTCTAATATCCCAGACCTGGGAAACTTGACAGCATAGCAAACAACCCAACTCTGTAACCATTCTACCCAGGTTACAGGAGGAACCTCTTCATGCCTTGGCTTGCTCAGCTATAAAATGAAAGTAATAATAGTATTTATATCACAATGTTATTATGTGAACTTCATATGTTGTTGTTATTACAATGTCTTTGGAAAAGTACCTGGTATTTGGTAAGAATGTGCTTGTTAAAGTGATAAATGAAATCTCAAGAGATAGTTAAGCAGCCTCAGAGTCAGGCTTTGGTGGAGGGAAATCAGCTTTGCAAACACTGCGATTGCTTCTCTATTTGTCTCAGAGTTCAACTGCTAAATCCTTGAATGATTGCTCCAAACCTGCTGCTTCCAATTTGTATCCACATATCATCTTTTCTACCTCCTAGAACTTGAATTCTAATTGTTCTTTTAAAAATAGTTCTCAGTGGTCAGTGAACTTCTGGTTAGTACCCATGGTCTTTCTCTCTCATTTTTCTACCTATTTTTTCAATCATATACTGCTAACAACACAGCTCTCAAACTCTTATTCACTGACATAATAGCATGCTAATTCCTTTCCTACAGATGACTGTTCCTTCTCCCGAACAAAAATTCCTATCAAACTTCAAAGATACAGTCTTTAAACTTCTGTTCTAGCTTTTTATTTATTTCCCTTGAGATTTGAATGATTTTGTTAGTATAAGGCAGAAGTTAGCAAATAATGGCCCTGGGGCCAAATCCTGCCAGCTTGATTGGTCAAAAAAATTAAAATAATAATGATATTTCATGACATCTGAAAATTATATGAAATCCAAATTTCAGTGTCCAATAATAAAGTTGCAATGGAATATATATTTCCTAAAGCTGCTCTTTGAGCCGTAACAGACACAGACTGGCTGACTAGATTAAAATAACAATAAGACTCAACAATATGCTGTCTGCAAGAAACTCATCTCACTGGCAAAGGAATACACACAGTGAAAATGAAAGCATGGTGTTTTAGTTAGCTTTTTCACTGCTGTGACCATAAGACCTGACAAGAACAATTTTAGAGGAGAAAAAGGTTATTTAGGAGCTCAGGGTTTCAGAGGCCTCAGTCCATAGATGGCTGACTCCATTCCACAGGGCCCAAGGTAAGGGAGGGTATTATGGCAGAAGAGTGTGGCAGAGGAAAAGTGGCCCAGTATCACATCAGAAAGCATAAAAAGAGACTCCACTTTCCAGATATAAAATATATACCCCAAAGGTACTCCCCCAAGTACCCACCTCCTCCAACTATACCCTACCTGCTTTTAGTTATCACTCAGTTAATCCCTACCAGGGGGTTAATTCACTGATTGGGTTAAAGCTCTCATAATCCATTCATTTCACCTATAAACCTTCTTGCATTGCCTCACACATGAGCTTTTGGGGGACACCTAATATTTAAACCATAACAGATGGGAAAGTACATTTCAAGCAAATGGAATCCCAAAGCAAGCAAGAGTAGCTGTATTCAAACCTGACAGAACAGGCTTCAAGGTAACATCAGTCAAAAGAAACAAGGAAGGTCAAACAAGACCACTCTGTGACTGTAAATAAATAGCACAGAATGTCAGAGCATACAATTTTTAAAAAAACAGATGTTACTAGACATAAAGAGAGATAGACCCCCCACATAATAATAGTGGGTGACTTTAATACCCCACATTCACCAAGAGATAGATTATGTAGACCAAGAAAAAGAAATCAACAAAGAAACAACACAATTAAATTATACTAAAGATAAAATAAACTTAACAGACATTTACAGAATACTTCAGCTAATAGCTGCAGAACACACATTCTTTTTGTCATCACATGGAACATTTTCCAAAAATAGATCATATATATTAGGCCATAAAGAAACTCTTAACAAATATAAAAGAAATGAAATAATTTCTTGTATTTTATCAGATCCCAATGAATGAACAGAAATTAACAGCAAGAAGAACTACAAAAATTATACAAGCACATGAAGATTTAACAATATGTTTCTGAGGGTCATTGAAAAAAATAAATGTGGAAATTTTAAAAATTCCTAGAATCAAGTGAAAACAAAAATATAACATACCAGAACCTGCATGACACAGTGAAGTATATGAAGAGGGAATTTTATAGCTATAAGTGACTATACTAAAAAACATATAGATCACAAATAAACAGACTAATGATGCAGCTCAAGGTCTTTGAAAATACAAGAACAAACCAAAGACTAAAGGAACAATACAAAGTATCAAAGAAACAAACTGATTTTTTGAAAAGATAAACAAAAGTGACAAACCCTCAGTTAACTAATCAAAAGAAAGAGAAGATCCAAATAAATACAATTAGAGACCAAAAAAGGGGGAATATTATAAAAGATACCATTAAAATCCACAGATCACTAGGGAATATTTTTAAAAACTATATGACAGTAAGTTGGAAAATCTAAAACTCAAATTTCCAGACACATATAAGCTACCAAAATTAAACCAAGAGGAAATAAAAAACATAAATGGATCAGTTAACAAGTGATGAGACTGAAGCAGTAACAAAGTCTCCCAACAAAGACAAACTCAGGACTAGATGCATTTAAGTTGAATTTTCACCAGACTTTTTTAAAGAACTAATATCAGTGCTCCTTAAACTATTCCACATAGCTGGGCACAGGGCTACATGCCTATAATCACAGCAATTTGGAAGGCTGAGGCAGGAAGATCACTAAGTTGCCAGCCTCAGTAACTTAGTAAGGCCCTAAGCAATTTAGCAAGAGCCCGTCTCAAAATAAATAATAAAAAGGGCTAGGGATGTGGCTCAGTGTTAAGCACCCCTTTGTCCAATCCCTAGTACCAAAAAAAAAAAAAAAAGAAAAGAAAAGAAAAATTATTTCATGTAACAGGGGAGGAAGCCTTCCAAACTCACTCTATGAAGCCAGAATTATCCTGTTACCAAAATCTGACAAGGATATATAACAGGAGTAAGGAAAGGAGGGAGGGAGGGAGGAGAAAAGAAAAGAAGGAAAGAAAGAAAGAGGAAGAAAGAAAACTATGAACCAGTATTCTGATGAACAAAAGCATAAAAATCCTCAATAAAATATCTGCAAATTGAATTCAACATCATACTGAAAAGATCATTCACCATGATCAAGTTGGTTTTATTCCAAGGATACAAGATTGGCTCAACATATACAAATCAATAAACCTAATGCAGCATATGAATAGAACCACAGACAAATGATTATCTCAACAGATGTAGAAAAAGACTGACAAAATTCAATACCCCTTCATGATAATATCCCAAAGTAGGTATGGAAGATTCACACCTCACCATAATAAAGGCTACCTACCACAAACCTACACCCAACATCATACTGAATGGGGAAAAACTAAAAGCATTTCCTCTAAAAGCAGGAACAAGACAAGGATGCCCACTCTGACCACTCTTTCAATATAGTACTTGAAATTTTAGCTAGAGCAAACAAAAGAAATAAAAGCAACATAAATAAGGAAAGAAGAAAGTCAAATTTTCCCAGTGTGCATATGATACAATCCTATACTGAGAAATCCTAAAGACTCTACCAAAGCCTTTTATAACTGATTAACAAATTCAGCAAAGGAGCAGAACACAAGATTGATATTTTAAAAATCAATAGCTTTTCTATATAATAAACTCCATGACAAAGAAATCAGAAAAAACAATCTCATTCACAATAGCCTCAATGGAAAAAATAAAAACCAAAACCCCAGGAATAAACCTAAGCAAGGAAGAAAAAGATGTCTACAGTGAGAATTATGAAACACTGAACACACTAGAAGACAGCAAGACCTCCCATGCTCATCTACTGGGGAATTAATATTGTTAAAATGGCTATATTAAAGAAAGCAATTTATAAATTTAATGAAATCCCCAAGAAAATAATGTTATTCTTCTCAAAACTAGAAAACAATCCTAACATTTATATGGAACCACAAAAGACCCTGAATAGCCAAAGCAATCCTAAGGGAAATAAGACTAACGCTAAAAACGAGATGTGGTAGTGACTCAGGAGGTTGAGGCAGGAGGATCACAAGTTCAAGACCAACCTGGGCAACTCCAGCAAGACCCTGTCTCAAAGTAAAAAATAGAAAGGGCTGGGGTGTAGTTCAGTGGTAGAATGCTTGCCTCCCATGCACAAGGCCTTAGGTTCCATCCCCATTAAAAGAAAGGATAAAATGGAGGCATCACAATACCTGACCTCAAAATAATATTTCAGAGTCACAGTAACAAAAACAGCATGATATAGGCATAAAAACAGACAGAATGACCAATGGAATAGAATAGCAGATCCATAAATAAATTGAGAATGAAATATATAATCAACAAAGATTATTATGTTTGTCTAACTTGGAAGCAGAGGGAAGGGAAAGAAAAAACAGATATGACAAATTTCTGGATAGGGCTGTGTACTAAACGATCTTTTTAAACACTGCTCAGAGGAGCTTTAGCTCTGTAAATAGAAAATTCCATAGCCCATCCTTATTTCTAACTGATGCCTTTACTTCCTGTTGTATTAGATTATTTTTCAAAATCAAGTTTAATGTCTAAAACAGAAGACTGTCCATGACTAATTTAGATTTACTCGTTATCTTTATGCATGGTTAACATACTTGAAATACAATCTGTAAATCCTTAGACACACATTCATTCATTCTTGGGCTTTTTAAGCTCATTGGGAGCATTTGAAAATATCACATGATATAAGCCTTCCGGGTTATAAAATGAAATGTACACATATGGTAATAAGAGGTCGTAGAAACTGCTGGAAAATTAACAATAACATTTACTTCATACACACACACACACAGAGAGCATTTTTAAAAGGTAATGTTGTAGAGGTACTGTCCGCAGAATGAAAACATGTGTCTGATGACAGATGTTCATAAAGAATTATTTTAATTGTCCCACAAACCATGTTAGCTCACAAAAGTACATTACAAATTGTCAATTTCCAGAACTTCATTGATACAATGACCTGTTCTTTCTTCTGCTTCTGAATTAATTTTTATGATGAATCATACAACATCTTGAAAAAGACAAATGGAACTCTCTCTCTCTTCCTCACTATGGGGTGGGGGATGGTTAGAAGCAGAAAGGGAAACCTTCAGAGATGATAATGTATCAATTCTTTAGAAGAAATTTAATCTGGCATCCACTCTGCCAGTTAATTTTGATGCTAAAAAACACCCTTCACTCTGCATGTGTTTGAAGCTAAAGGCTTCTGCTGGGATCCTAGTTAATAATTTAATCTAATACCACTGCTACCATCTGCTCGGTCCATTTCAAAACGTCTGCTATCACTGTGGCTAGTTTAGTCAAGCCACGATACTCATGTGACAAATGTTGAACAAATGAAAGGCGAGGCAGACAGAAAACATGCTGGGGAGAAAAAAAGAGACAGAGAGAGAAGAATAAAAAAAATCCCAACCACAAAGAGCCCTGCTGACACAGCATTCAAAGTTCAGCCTCGCCTGCAGGAATGGAAGGGTACAAAGTCTCCATCCAGCCAGGGTGGGACCATCTAGAGACTGTCCAGCCTTGATATAAATGGGGTGGGGAAATGGAGAGTTTGGGGTGGGAGATGGGCCTTGGGGTTGGAATTAATAGTGACTAACAACAAATAGCACTGGGAAGTCATAAAAAGGGAGCTCTCGTGAGCTCCTAGAAGGTTCAAGCTGAAGAGACCCCTAAGGAACATCCACTCCACTCCTTCTATTTTACAAATAAGTATCCTGCAGTTGATGGTGGAGCTACTCAGCATCTGAGCTAATTCTCCAGCTAGTGGTCCAGTTGTCAATACACCGCACGACCTACTGCCTGCACTGGGAAGGGGCTGCTAAGTCAGTGGGGTCCATACACATTTCTGCCTCAGTGTTCTTCCACATACTATGTAGAAGGTTCCATCCACCTACATACTGGATTTTTGACTCACCCATTTGGTATGCCTCTATTCATTTTTCAAGTTATAGCTCAAATATTAACCTTCTTTAAGAAGCATTCATTGAAACAGCCTTAGTAACTCTTTATTTCAAAAATATTTCATTTCATTTCAAGGATAACTTCCTCAAAAGTGAACTGTCTCTCTTGCAGGAAGAATGAATAATTTCATTAACTGCACGCTTCTTATATTTGAATCAATCATTCTTCATGATGTTGTATAACTCCATTCCATCCACCCAAGTAGTACTGATTCACCTAATTCATTCTACAAAGCCTACATTTGACTCATTTCAGGAGAGAAATAATGTATATGAATAGAACTACAGTCTGATGATCTCACTTGTAAAATTCACTCTTCTTACTTTCAGAATACATATTAAATAAGGGTCTGGCACAGGTTAGATAAGAGAATAATTTTCAATTGCTTGAAAATTAAACTATGTTTTCTGTGCAATTTAAATCTAACATAATTATATACTCTTAAAATAAAAATAACAAGGGAAATGAATCTTAAAATTTAAAAGGAAAAAATTGATGCAACTTTTCTTCCAGAACCTTTGGGGAAAAAAACCAAAATTTCATTGTGGAATGAAAAGCCAAAATATAATGTGATGATCCTACAGATTTAGTTTAAAAGAGTCACATCATTAGCTAAAGTACTCAGAGTTCTCTCATATTATAAAAACTGGATAATATTCAGGGCCTGCTTGATTGACAGTAGTACAAACTTACAAAGAAACTATACTTGAGAATTATTTTCTACATAGAAAAAAATTGGGAATAAGGACTTTCTAATAAAGACTAACAGGGAAATTGATAAAATAAAACACAGAGTTGTCACCTATGGGAGACACTCAATGGAGTACTGGTACATGAAAATGATACCCATTGCTGTCACTTACAAGCCTTACAAGAAAAGCCTCTAGTTTCACACTCTCATTCATAATCATATAATTCATAATCATCTCAAAACAATATCTCGAGTCTTTTCCTACCAGATGCAGATTAGATGCTATGATCTTTGTGTCCATTTGAGCTTCAACATGGACAAAGTTGACATCATTCCTCCAGAAATATTTGTGAATATTCATAAACACCTAGTATCTGCAACCAAGCTCAGATGAACGAAGCACCCCTGACTTATATGAAACATTTTCTGAATCAATAGGGAGCAGCTACATTTAATAACAAGGACCAAGAAATAAAAGAGGTCCATATCAATTTAAAACCAAAAGGTAAAATTTTTCAATAATGGAATCCAAAAGGAAAGAAATTTCATTTGGGGAGAAGATAATTCTGAAATCACACTGTCCAAGAATAGGGGGAAAAATTAATTAAAATAACCTAAGGAAAATCAGATTTATGCTTGCCTAATTTCTTCCCAATTATAGATCAATAAATATCAAAGATTTAGAGAAAAAAGATAACTAGAGCTAATTAGTAAGCAAAGGAACAATCTTTGTGAACTTGGGTTCTGAAGATTTTAATAGCTATTGATGTTCTCTTTTCTTTATTTCTTGTGACTTTTTAAAATATTGCTTCATATTTGGTTAAGATGAATAATGCAATTAATAAGCTGGTGTGATCTACTGCTTCTGTTAAGAGGACAGCAGGTTCACATATAAAAATGATAATGAACTAAATTAAGATAGACCATTTTGCTTTGCTGATGAACTTGAAAACAGTGCTTAGAATTAAAAGTCTCCAAATATGTTTGGTTTTCTACTAATGATAAAGGGTTAATCTAGGGAATCTAGGGAAGAATAATGTTTATCTGATTCATTTTGTGTTGAAAAAACTTTTTAAAAAATATATTTTGAAATAAATGAATAGACAGCAGCAGAATTCTTCAGACAGCAAAGCCTTAATTCCTTATTAAGCCTGAATGTTATGAAGGCTTTGCAGTGATACTGAAGATGAGGCAGCAGGGCAAAGAAGGTCAGGCTGGGGTAAAGTGATAGATATTTGGAATTCATCTGGACAATACAGAGCTTTCATCAAAGTCAGCCTCTTCCTCTAAATTCAATTTTTCATATTTCACTGATTTTTCTCTGCAACTCAGAAAGATAAGACTATTTTTAATATGTAAATAACAATTGAGAGCAGTGGACAAGAATGAAAACAATTATTTTCCTAAGAACATAATATTTCCAAAGCAACTATTTCACAACATAGATCTCTGAACCGACACCACACTTGCTGGCATTCCCTGTTACTAGACGGCGGCAACACAATTAGGGCACAGCTGGAAGGGAAAGGAGGCGTGTTGATTGCAGAGCCCATATAATTAGATCCTCATAGAATCTGACAAAAATCAAATGGCAATCAAAACAATAATGCTAATAATGCTAATACTGCAATAATGCCTCTGACTTTGGAAAAATGACACGCCTGGACCCTCCCGGTCAGCATCACACACGGGCAAAACAGAAAACAGGAAGGAAAAAATGCAAATTTTTTTATCTTAACAAATACAGTAATATTAGGGAAGATTAAGATCAGCAGTCTTCCTTATGCACCTAGCAATATTTTTAACTTGCAGCCAAAAATATAAAGCTTGGAATTGGAAAGACAGGTGTAGCTATTTCCTAATTTGGGCCTGTTTTATGAAATGATAATGGAAAAGGGTGGGGGAGGTGTAAAAATCTAATAATTTGACCAACACTGAACACATAAGCAATCAGTATTTCTTTGAACCAGAATAAAAATAAAAGTGAGATATTTGGGGAGAAAATAAAAAGGATCTTATAATGCTAAGTAGTTCTTCCAAAAGTTTCTGATACTGTACAACAGCTCTCAGAATAGTCAGATACATCCAATTTTATCAGCTTATCTGAAACACCTATTTCTTTGCATGTAGCCATCCATATAAATGTTACATGTTAAAACAAGTTTTGAGGCTGGGGAGATATAGCTCAGTGGTAGAGCTCTTGCCCTGGGTTTGATGCCCGCATCGCTGAAACCAAAACAAGCAAACGAAAATTTATACAAGGTTGCCACGATCAATTCTCATTTGCAAACCATAGTGAATCAAGCATCTATTCAGGCTACCGAAGGTGGTTTTAAATACCGGCACTTTCCCATACTTACTTGATGTCAATGCACAGTCATCTTTAATCTGATTGGAAATTAATTATTATAGCTGCTTTCTGAAAAGAAATACTCACCAATTGCACCCCACTGGATAGAGGAATCAGTCACAGACTCCAGACAATATATCATATTCATTATCGGAATAAATCCCCGAGCATCTCTGCAGAGTGCACACTGTCAGGATGCCCCATATGGATATAGGATAAAATTCACTTCCTTGCTCAGTAGCCTCCTGCTTACTCTTTGTCAATACAATCACAACTCCTCACTGACAAGATAATTCTATATTCTGAACTTTTTGAGCTTCAGAATTGTGTCTAACAGCACCCACCCCAACCCCTCCCTGCAAAAAAAAAAAAAACATGGCCTCTTCTTTTTGCAGCTGCTGAATGTCACAAATAGCTTCTTGTATAATCTGACTTAGAATGCACCCCAAACTAGACATGTTGAATGGCAATGTGAATGCTTCATTCAGAGAGAACTCAAATGTGTAGAATGTCCTAAAAACATCAGAGGCAAAGGAGATCATTAGGAAGTCTTGGGGCAGAAGATTGCTTTCACCAGTTGCCTGCAAATTCTCCTCAGGTCTATGCAAATGACGAGAGAGGGGTTTCAGAAGATTCCCACAGTGATCAAAGGAGGATTTGAGAATTCCCCTGAGCAGGCTGTCTGGATAGGGGTTTTTCTAATGTGGCCTCCATTCTCCACAACAAATGTGTATTCCCTCCAGCTTCCCTAATAAAATGTGCTTGCCCTCAATCTATTCATGCTGTAGCATCAATTACCCATTCCTAAGCAGAAACATTTTTTAAGAACTTCACTTTCATGTGCTATATGCTCCACCCAGGGCAGTTCCCCCGATGATATTTCTATAGCTTTCCCTTTTTTGAAACTGGAGTTTATTTTCTTGAATAACAGGTTATTGGCAATCAAATGATTTGATTTATTGGCAATCAAATGATTACAGGGGCTGATGGGAAAAAAGGGAAGTGTCCTGTTGCTGTGGAAAGAGGAAGCAGAGGACCTGACTTTTCACCAACTCCCTCTCCAGTTCTTTGAGTCTCAGATGAATTTGCTGTTTCTCCCGCACAACAAATCTCTCCTGATCCCTCAGTCTGCTCAGACCTCCTATTGTACCCGCCCATGGAAACTTGTACTTTTCTTTCATAGAACTACACTTGTTTTGTGTAGTGATTTGTTTAGTGACCAAATCTCTCAGTCGACACAGGATCTGGACCATATACCCCAATGGCCAGCTTGCTGAATCTGCAGGGTCCAGGGCACTAAACCAGGTCAACTACACACTAGGGTTCCAACTAACATAATTTCATTAAATGAATAAATTGCAGCAAGAAAATAAACAGTTGAAACAAAATAATCAGCTCCAGAGGATTCATTCTCATAGTATTAAAAAAAAAAAAAAAAGTTAAAGTAGCCACGGCCTCTAAGATTGGTAGAGCAGTTAAAGGGTTCTACCAATGAACCCTCTTAAAGGGTTCATTTCATTTGTTTGCAGCCTTGTCTCATACATTAAAGACTCACCAGGCCACGTACCACCCTAGGCCCCTAGGCTCTACAGATAACAAGATGAAGACAACCCTTGGCTACAAAGCCTTTCCTAACTTTTCCATCTCTGGGCCTTTTTCCCAGGAGTGTGGCTGTCCACTCCTTTGTGGCTTATCTACTCCATATTTGTGTCCATCTGACTCCTCTAGTACAACTTGTGTTCCTGGAAGACTGGAGCTAGGCCTACGTTGCCTTAGGAAATGCCAAAAAGTTTGTCAATCAAATGACACGATGAACAAATCCAAGAAGCCATCTATTCTGTGTGTAAGGCACTGCATTGGATGGAAGAAGATGGACACAATAAAATGGTATTAAGGCACATTTCAAATTGGAGAGTACTTACATCTAATAGAGGCTAGGAGGAAATACTGTCAAGGAAGACATGCTATGACAAATGACATATGAATTAGACCCTGATGAGTTAATAAAATTTGCTAGAGTGAGGGTATGAAACACATTCCAAGTAGACAAAAGAGCAGAAGCAAAGGCAGAAAGAAGAAAGCGAGTCTTCCGAGTCCTGGGACTATCCAGTCCCAGTATAAGGATGGTGGCACTGCCTCTCACAATCCCAGGCAGCTGCCTATAAAGCACATTGCCATTTCCAGACTCTCTTGCATCTGGCCTGGCATTTGAAAAGCAGGTACACAGGGTGGACCTGCCTCAGAACTTGAGTCCCCACTTCCATACTCCTGCTGCTCCAGCTTTTTCTGCTGGCAAGTATGACTGTGGAGGTAATTAAAGTCTGTTTCTAGTCTCTGCTTTCATGGAGGTGGGAGGCAGGGCATGGGTCACTCATTTAGCTGGTAAAGTACACAGCTGAGGCACTGGGGTCTTGGAGTCAAATGCTGATTACCAGGTTTGACTGCAGCTGAGATAATGATTCTCTTGGCCAGCCTGTTCTGAGGGAGCCATTCCTGGGCATCTGGCTTGGCCTGCTCCCCCAGCTTTTCCATTGACCTTGTAAGTACCATACAGCCTATTTTACACCCCTCTGCTTACACTGTTGTCTGAATCTGAACCTGCCTGAATCAATCTGCTGGCCTGATGGGGTGGTAAAGCAGGGCTTGTGGGGATGGCCACGGGAGACATGGCTGTTAAAGTTAAGTCAGTGGTGCACAGCTTTGCCTATCAAGCCAGAGATGTTAGACTTCATTCAGTTGGTAGCAGTTGAACATTATGGTTTCTTTGCAAGATAGGGATCTGTGTCGTAGAAAAATGTTAGAGCTATGAATTGAATTGAAAAACAGACCAATTGTGTAAGATAAAGGAATGTTGATGGAAAAGGAACAGAGGTAAAACATCTGTCGGCCCCACCGTGACCCCTACCTGGGGCTCAATCTTCACCTGTATCATAATACTCTCTGCCTCTCTGAATGCCTTCTCTGTTTCAGACAGAACACCAGCAATCAATGCCTCTCATCACCTCTGGCCTCACCAGTGTCTCTTTCCATTTCATATTGTTGGGAAATTTTGAGTGGTTATTTTTCTCCTGCTTTATGTGATTTTTTTTAAAGGAGAGTTTTGCAGAAACTATACACTCACAATCAGAGTCTACAAATGAAAACTAACAAGAGCATAAAAAGTTATCTTTGTATTCATTTGTAAAATACTAACTTATCCTCATCTTAATTATGTATAACTCTCAAGTGCTGCATAAATTCTGATCTAGAACATAGAAGATCTAATCATGACCAGTATTTCAGGAGAAAACATCAGAACACTGAACCCAGGCAAGCAGTGCCTTTATAAAGTAGATATGAAGGCAAATGCCAGAGACTTAAGAGGCTAGAATCCACTCCAGTAATATGAAGTTTTAAAAAAAAAGATTTATTAAAGAATATTAAGGAGCTTGCAGAATCTCCACCAGGGCCAAAGAATAAGTTCACCTGTTAACAGCCAGGACTGTTACAAACACTGCCACTGCTGCCACCTGCTGGTCATTATTGATCATGTGCATGCCAGGATGCCAAGGGTCTCCTGGAGACCCTCTGGGAAGAAAAGGAGCCTAGTGCTGTGGGGCTTGCCAGTAGATCCAAACAACTCCCTTAGCTACTGCCCGAAACAGTCCTCAGGTTGGCATCCAAATTCAAGGAATAAGTCTGTTCACAGAGCTTAGGTCACAAATCTGCACTGTGGTTGCAAGGGAGTTTGGGGAATGACAGGTTAGTCTAGATAGTCTTGATTGGAAGCCAAGCCAGGTGGAATGGGATCAGAGTTGAGGGAGCTAATGATAGAGCCTGCTGCAGATCAAGTTCTTCATAAAAAGTAATTACTAATAAGCTCCAAAATCAATCTGGGCTTGTATTTTCTTACCTTGGTTTTGATTCAGATTCTGAAATAGAGTTAATTACATCAGAAATTACTGAATCAGAAGCTGAGAAAGAGAAATCTCTTACTCAGATTGTATCAGTGGCCTGCAGAATTCTCCAAGTAGTGCCTACCCCTGTCATCTGCTGAGTATATCAACTCCACAGTGCAGGATTGGTCTCTTTCCAAGGACTCCTTTTCTAGAGAACTAACAAACATTACAGCAGATTCTTTTTAAAAGACACACTCCAATTCACATTGCATAAGAAACCCAGTGGCAATAGAGGCATACAATATTCACAGGAATGATTTTCAGAACCAGAGCACTTCATGGATTGTTACAATCTCACTTCATAATAAAAATTGCAAGTTCAATAAACTCATGCTTACTGCCACCCTGTGTTAAAGTTGGAAAACAAAAACTAGAAAAGTTAATTCTCCACCGTATACTATAATCTCATGCAGAAAAGAGTCAACAATCTGAGAAATGACTCAGTAACTTTAAACCTCACATATCCTAAAATGCCACAAAAAACAAAATACTCCATAGCTAAGCATCTAGAGAGAATATAAGTTTTCTGGGTACCAGAAACAAATTTGCATAAATAAATCTTCTCTGAATAAGGTTAAAATGTTTTACCATGTATGTAGTTAACACTTTCAACAGTATTTTTTCAAAACATGATTTAGTAGTAATTTAATGAAAAGTGAATCTTCAAAAAAAAAATCCTAATTTGCTCCCCAATTTTCCCTTCAATAAAGTTAGGACCTAAATGGAATGTTATCAAAAACCAAAAGAAGTTTTTATGTATTTTATAATTCAAAAATATAAATTTCTTCACAAACACCCAAATATTATAATAAAAGCATTAAATATTAATATTCCTAGCCAGTTTTGTTTTAAATTAGAGAAATACGATCTTGGCAAAGAAAGTAATTTGCTGCCATTGCAATCCATGAATAATTTAATTTTGCAAGGCTAGAATGACATTTGCACAAGATGTCTTTTCAATTGTCCATGATACATAGACTCATCAGAAGATCAGCAGGGGAACCAGGAAAATCCAGTGAACAACCTTCACAAACAAATACAGGGTCACAGCGTCTGTAACTAGTTTTTTCTTGTACTTCAAAATACACTTCCCGGGGCTGGGATTGTAGCTCAGTGGTAGAGCGCTTGCCTTGCATGCGTGAGGCACTGGGTTCGATCCTCAGCACCACATAAAAACAAATAAAGATATTGTGTCCATTTACAACTAAAAAAAAAAATTAAAAAAAAAAATACACTTCCCCACACTCAGAGAGGAGCCTCCCTGGCAAGATAGCTGGAGAAAGATCCAGAATACCCGCACTGGTGGTATTTTTATACCCTCTATTTTAGTATTCATACAGTTGGTTAACAACTATTTGCTTCACATTTATATTACTGAAGTGCTTCATCGCTTAAAAACTTAATAGGGAGCTGAGTTGAGTGGCCCACACCTTTAATCCCAGTGATTGGGGGCAGGAGGGGAGGCTGGAGAATCACAAGTTTGAAACCAGTCTCAGCGTCAGTGGTACCCTCAGCAAGTTAGTGAGACCATCTCAAAATAAAAAATAAATGACTGAGGATGTAGCTTAGCAATAAAGTACCCCTGGATTCGATCCCCAGTAGCAGGAAAAAAAAAATTGATAAGGAGGAAAACCAGTCAATCAAACACTTCCCTACTATATCTCAACTTTGTCACATTTCATTTTTCCAGCGGCCCTAAATCCCCTCTGGAACAGGAAGAATACCTAAAGATTTTTTTCCAAAACCTTTGACATTCAGTATACAATTAATTATAGTCCCCAATCCAATTATGTTATATTAAGGTTAACAACAAAGCATAATGACAAGGCTAAATAGCTTGTTTTTAAAAAAAGAAGATAAGTAAAATATAAACCTGCAGAATCATGACATACAAATCACGCCAAATAAATAAAACAAAAATCTTGAGAACCAATAACATTTCAAAATTAGCATTGCTCTACCACTGGAGAAGGCTCCCTACTTTAATTCTAGCTCTGCACTTGATCGATTTACTTAATCTCTTCCTGCTGGTAAAAATGAGGATGATAACACCACCGGAAAACCTTTTCCCAATTTGTATTTTGTCTGTCACGTCTATGACAGGCTGAACAAACAGTTCGTCATTTCCACCTTGAACTCTACTTGTTGTAGGAATACAGGGGCTTCGACCAGATCTCTTTGTACACTGAGTAGAGAAGAGATTCTATACCAGCAAGCAAAGTAGGAAGCTACTGTCATAAACTAGAGGAGAAACAATGGTGGCTTGGACTAGTGGTGAAAATGAGACAAATGGGCACACTGAAGATTTATTTTGGAGGTGGATTAGAAAAGATTGGATGTGGGACAGAAAAGCACTGAACATTCAGGCTTGCAAGATGGCTCAATGGTAGAACACTTGCCTGGCATGTGCAAAGCCCTGGGTGCAATGATCAGCACCCCTCTCCTCCAAAAATGGACATGACTTTGATAATTCTCACATGGGCACAAAATGTACTCAAGACAGGCTAGGGCAGGAATCAGAAAGGGGAGCCCTGTGTCTGGCCTCATGGAAGCTGCTAGTATCGTAGCAGAGAATCACCCATGCAGTAGAAAACCCAAAACCCAGACTCCAGTGCACTGAAAAGTGAAGAGGTGTGAAAGTGGGGAGATGAGATGTACGCTACCTTTTTATCCATGGATATGCAAGGAAATGAAAGTATTTTCAAAAGTAATTTCAATATAACCTCCTGGTTCAAAGAACTTTGGTTTGTTTCTCTTCAAGCTTTCTTAATTTGTTTCTGAGCCCATGGGCCACTGAAAAACCTTTTTAGATTCATATAACCAAAAAGATTCCAAAATCTGCATTAAGGAATGATGATAATCTTCAGGCAGAAAAGCTGAGAATTATTTCCTGCATTAATGAGTTTAATTAATACCAAAAAAAAAAAAAAAAAAAAAAAAAGTCTCCATCCTATCTATCATGATCCTTATAGAACATCCTGCAGTCTCTGTTGTCTCACTAACTGGCTGAGTTTGGATCGCTTGTTTGGATAGAAGGTATCCGCCAAAGCCATTAGTGGGTCAGGCCCACAAAGTTTGTAGCTCCCCCAGTATTTTCTTTATTAATGAAGAAGAAATTAACAGTGTGTGTGTGGAGGGGTAGGTTAAAGAGACGATTTGAGGATTTTTTTTCCCCCCAATGGAGCAAAAAGCTCTAGGAATAGAAGGGGGATTCTTGATTGGCTTTACTGATATAAAATCATCGTGAATTCAAAATT
The DNA here is from genome assembly GCA_004024805.1 of Geosciurus inauris. Lineage (NCBI taxonomy): Eukaryota > Metazoa > Chordata > Mammalia > Rodentia > Sciuridae > Geosciurus > Geosciurus inauris. The sequence goes on from PVHX01003376.1 coordinate 43,667, forward strand.
CAGAGCAGATCTCCTCTGAGGATTTAAAAATGGGAAAGCCCAAATCCTATGGGTCTATCCTGTAGATCAAACCTGGGGCCAAATGGCAAGATTCCTTCATATTTTAAAAGCACAGAATAGTCTTCAGGGAAACAGAATAAATGTGCATCATTTCATTTAACTTACATCACAACTCTGAGATGTGTGAGCTGTTAGTACTCTCATTTTTTTGAGTTGAGGAAATGGAGACTAAGTAGGAAACCAAGTAATGTTCAGAGTTTCTAAATTTGCCAAGGGGGTCAAAATTCAAACCAGGTCTGAGACCCTGGAGGCTGCTCTTAACTACCCCTGTCTGGAGAATGAGCCAGGGCAGAATGGGCACTCACCTTGGGCACACAGAGATCCCCACTCAAACAAAGGAGGAGCACTGAAAGCTAAAATTAAGCCTGGATTTTCAAAAAAAGTTTTATTGGGTACAGAAAATTAGACAGATTATGTCTGCAGCTCCATAAACTGCCACAAAGTGAATGCCAGTGCACAGATCAAAACAAAGGTCATTACCAGCTCCCAGGACACTCTGCTCAGGCCCTTGCAGTCACTGTCCTGACCTGGAACACAAACACTACCCTGACAGAATCATCAAAGATGAGCCTGGCCTGGTTTTGAACTTATTGTAACTGACTCATACTCTTCTGGGTTTGTGAGATTCATCTATACGACTGCATAGAGCAGGATGATGTTTATTATTTTCATTGTATGCTAAGAGCATTACTTACCCATTGTATTATTAGTGGGACCTTTGTTTAATGCTAACTTTGAGTATTGGGGAATAGTTCAGCTATGAACATTCTCATGCACATCCTTCGGTGAACACAAGTATACCCTATGGTGGACACATTCCTAGAAGGAGAATTTGCCAGGACACAGGGTATGCACATATTCAGCTTTAAGAAATGCTACCACATAGTTTTCCAAAGATGAAACACTAGTAGTGTGATGTAAAGTTTTGATTCCTAGCAAATGGGCACACACATGAAAACAGAATTATAAAATGCTAAAGGAGAATGTAAAAATTATCAGAGGATTCTTCGACATCAGAAATGAATTTAAAAGCAAAAGCAAAAACAAAAACAGAAAACACTATAAAAGTCATCTGAAGATGGTATCCCTGCTTGTCAAAGCTTCATGTAACAAAAACTAAGGAGAAATCTAGTCAAATGGGGCATGGAAAGTGTTGGTGGAAAGTAGAAACTGGACTGGCTATTAATTTTGGTAGGAACAGAGCTGTCTTTAGCTGAGATGGAAATTTCTAGGCTTCACTCAGCTTTGTGAGATCTGGAACCTTTATGCCTCTGAGCCTTGGTTTTTCACCTCTGCAATGACAGAGTTGCACTAGTTAAGCTCTAAGTTCTATTTTGGGCATCATATTGTGTGATATAGATAAAAGAAAGAATGTTTCTGGCCTATCAGAAATAGCAAGGATTCACTTTCAATATACAATGTACTCAAACAAGAATATATAAAACCAGGGATGTACTTTGCCACAAAATATAAAAAAAAAAAACACCAAAATATAAATGAAGATTAGCTAGGCTGATATACCATCGAATAGAGGAAAGTTTTAAAACCAATTAAGCAAGAAATATTTTGGGATCTGATAAGGGAGCTCTTAGGGGAAAAGTGATTTGAAAATATCTGGCCAAAATGATTAGAATAAAAATAAAATTTTAAGTGTGCTCTCAAGTTCAAATTATTGTGGTAAGACATCACATTTATATAACCTTTACTTTTCTTCTGTTTTATCACTTCCCTGTCCTTTTATCCAGAACACCTGTAAATATAGGGAAAAATTCTAACAAGTTACCATTTTTTCCTGTGTTTACTATAAGCTTTTCGATAACTGTTCTTTTATACTTTCCCTCAAGTTGAAAGCTTATTTTTTATCCTTTTTGTTTGAAAATAAAAATACTCAAGTTTACTAACTTTCCTCTGCATATAGTTTTGGCCACATCCCATTAGTTTTGAAATTTAACTTTCCCTATGTCATCATTTTCTAAAGTGTCTGCTTTAGTAATTAAGTAGCCCCTTTTCCTTCCATTTTTAACTGCTATACTAATGGATTTTAAAATAAACTGACATATGATCTTATGTTGAACAAAATCCATTTTGATAGTATTGATGAAATGTTTGCCATTCTTGGCAGATTTTGAAATTCCACTAGCATCTATCCTGTTTCTTTACACTTGAAGATACGCTTGAAAAAGGGACTACGCCCCATCATGTGTCTAACATTAGCTTCTTTGTCTTTGCTTTGCAGTGTTTAAACAGGAAAGCAAATCCAGCCAGCTGTATAAGCAGCATACAAATCCCTGTGCTGGCTCTCCAGCCTCCTCCTCCTTAACCTGTTGACACAGGAGGTCAAGACCAGCGCTGTGGGGCTGACTGTGCTGAATTCTGTACAGATAAGGATTTTCTTCATGGTTGCATACTTTGGAACCTGAGAGTAAATACAGAAGAAGAAGGGGGCGGGGGAGCAAAACGACTATCAAACACCAAAATTTGTAAGACATTAAAATGATAGTTCTGGGTGTGCTCAGAACAGCAGCCTGGGAATCTGACAGAGGGAAAGAAAAAGTTGGGGAAGGGGGAGGGAATTTCCTTTCTTTTTTAATCTGAAGTGACAAAAGAGTAATAAGACTTCTGAGGCTTGCAGCATCATGAAAACAAATCCCCTCATTTGCATCTGTGAATAGCAGCCAAATTTATAGCTCAAGATAAATGGCAAGTCAGAGAGCGTCAGGATTACCAGTGTCCAGGCATTTGCTGGAAGCATTTACATATGAACAGTAGAAAGAAGTGGGTACATACTATGACCTTTACCAATCCATTTAGGCGAGTGAAAACCCAAAGTGAAAAAATCCTCTTTGGCACTGCACTGTGACAAACACCAGTCTGATTTTCAGAGGCCACATAGCATTTAACACACACATAGGACAGCAAGAAAAGTAGTAGTTAACAGTATTGGGTCTAGCCAAGTTCCAGGCAGGCTTTGCATGCATTATCCCATTTAAAGTTCATAAAGCTCTTGGGAGTTACAGAATGCCCTGTTTTATAGATGAAAGAACTGCAACTGGGGAAGTTAAGTGACTTGCCTCACTGCCATGTACTGGCTGAGCCAAAGTCATTACTGATTAGAAAGCCCTACACAAGAGCCTGTGAACTGGATGCCAGGCTTCACTCCTTACTCATTACCTCCTACGTGCCTCTTCTGTAGTACCTAGGCCAAATTCCAATCTGTTTTATAATCTACTAGAAACTGGTAGGCTACACATACAGGACTCAGATGGGATGACCATGTAGAGAAAGCAAGTAATTTGACATAATTGTAAGTCTGTATGAGTAATTCCAGATGATTACATGATAAGCCTAAAACACCAAGATTTTATGTCTTGTACTACTTTCTAAAATACATTCCTAATAGAGAACAGTCGTAGTGATAGAGAAGTAAAGAAGAATGGTAGAATAGAGAGAAAGAGCCAAAGGTTTCCATTTGAAAGGAAGATATGAAATGGATTTTAGAAGAAAATAAAGGAAACAGATCTGCATTAACAACTGTGCGAAGTAGGGTCAAGGAAGAAAGGAAATGTAGTGACAATTTACCTGCCCACCTGATCTCCAAACACCCTGTGAAGTAGCTGGACTCTCATACTAAATAAGTGTTTCTTTGAGAAAAAATAAACATGCTGAGATAAAGAAAAAGATGGGCTTTAAAAAGCACAAAATGAGATCAATACCAAGATGGCAACCTAGAAGGATGCAGCATTCCTAGTCTCTCCAGGACCTGGGTACTTTAAAGTAGTGGAAACACTGTTTCTCAGCGAGTTTTTAGAGGACACCTGACAGCTGCCACCACGCAGGAACTCCACTTGCGTGCCTACAGGGTCGCTAAGCTCCAGGGTTGCACAGGACCCCAGCTGTGCACTCCACAGTAGGACTCTAAAACCACCCCCTGCACAGGATCCCCGGCTCCAGTGCCCACACACGCCTCAGGACCTCGGGTCACCCACCCACACAAGACCCCTAGCCATTGCTCCCACACGGGACCCCTGGCTGCTGCTGTTGTTGTTGTGTGGATCTCCATCTACCAGGGCGGAACTTCCCTGTTCGCCTACCTCTGGGGACATGGGACAGGATCTGGAGACAAACTTTTACTTCTGCATAGAACACCGCAGAGCTGCATCTCCGAACACATCACTCAACATCACCGCCCAGCCCAACCCTTCAACCTGTCTCTGAAACAGAGCTTCTTTGTGAGACACCTGCTTCACCATCTTTGACCTGAGTGGGCAGATACCAGTAAGCAACAGAAAACTCCTCCTACTACAAGAGAAGGGAAGCAATCCTGTTTATTACATTGACACATTTTATTTTTTATTATTTTCCTTCTATTCCTTTTTTCCCCTCTTTTCTTCCTTTCTTTTTCTTCTTTTCTCTTTCTCACCCTTTTCCCAACCTCACATCCCCAACATTTGTGAAACCAAGTATTTTTTATGCATTAGGCTACTGTGGACCAGGATATCTGATTAGCATACTACAGTTGTATTATATAGTCTTGTAATTTCCACCTTTACATGTTTTATTTTTCTTAATTTTTATGTCTCCTCATTAGTTGTACTCTATTTTCATCCTACTTACTGGTCTTCTCCCATTCTCTTTGTCTCTTTTCTACTAATAGCGAACTTCTTTTGGATTCCTCTTTCATGCTTTCTAGGATCTAATAACTATATCCTCACTTCCTACCTCCCTAACATCTCATTCTACACCCCACCTCCGGTTTTCTCTAGTCCACTAGCAGAAACCGTAGACCCTTATGCAAAACTATGGTTTATATTGCAGATGCTAACTGAACTTATCATTTCTGTATATTGTGACAAAGCTGTAAACGTATTTAGGAGCTATTAGGAGCTACTTGGTTTGATACTACATAGTGTTTGTATTGAGATCTGTCAATATAGGTCTCCCCCTTAAAGGAGAGGTATTGGAACCCTGTAGGAATCTATAAGCCTATGGAATAAAAACTGTAACACCTAGGATCTGCAATGCTAGAAGAGAAGACACACAAACAGCATGAAAAAAACAAGGGAAGAAAGTTCCTCATACAAACCAAGATACTACATTATTAGAATCCTTGGTCAGCACAGCAGAAGAAATGTCAGAGAAGGAGTTCAGGATGTACATAATTAAAACATTCTGTGACTTAAAGAATGATATAAGAGAGCAAACCCAGGCAGCAAAAGATCATTTTGATAAAGAGTTACATAGGCAAATACAGGAAGCAAAAGATTACTTCAATAAGGAGATAGAGATTCTGAAAAAGAACCAAACAGAAATCCTCAAAATGAAAGAAACAATAAACCAAATTAAAAACTCAATAGAAAGCATCACCAACAGATTGGATCACAAGGAAGACAGAACCTCAGACAAAGAAGAAAAAATATTTAATCTTGAAAATAGAGTTGACCACATAGTGAAGACGGTAAGAAACCATGAACAGAACATTCAAGAATTATGGAATAGGGGCTGGGGTTATGGCGCAGTGGTAGCGTGCTCGCCTAGCACGCGTAAGGCACTGGGTTTGATCCTCAGCACCACATAAAAATAAAATAAAGATATTCTGTCCACCTACAACTAAAAAAATAAATATTTTAAAAAAAAAGAATTATGGTATAACATGAAAACACCAAATTTAAGGATTAATGGGATAGAGGAAGGCATAGAATTTCAAACCAAAGGAATGAACAATCTATTCAATGAAATAATATCAGAAAATTTTGCAAACATAAAGAATGAATTGGATAATCAAATACAAGAGGCTTATAGGATACCAAATGTACAAAATCACAACAGATCTACACCAAGGCACTCATAATGAAAATGCCTAGTATTCAGAATAAGGAGAGAATCTCAAAGGCTACAAGAGAAAGGAATCAAATTACAAGTAGGGGAAAACCAATTAAGATCTCTGCAGACTTCTCAATCCAGACCCTTAAAGCTAGAATAGCTTGGAACAACATATACCAACCTCTGAAAGACAATGGTTGCCAACCAAGAATCTTATATCCACCAAAATTAAGTTTTAGATTTGATGATGAAATAAAAACTTCTAAGATAAACAAAAATTAAAAGAATTTACAGCAAGAAAGCCTGCTCTACAGAACATTCTTGGCAAAATATTCCATGAAGAGGAAATGAAAAGCAACAATGAAAACCTGCAAAGGGAGGAACTACACTAAAGGAAAGGACAATCAAAGGAGAAACCTACTCAAGTTAAAAACTAACAATAAACCAAAATGTCTGGGAATACAAACCATGACTCAATAATAACACTGAATGTCAATGGCCTAAACTCAGCAATTAAAAGACATAGACTGGGAGACTGGATTAAGAAAAAAAAAAGACCCAACAATATGCTGCCTCCAAGAGACTCATCTCATAGAAAGAGACATTCACAGATTGAAGGTGAAAGGATGAAAAAAATGTATCACTCACATGGACTCCGTAAACAAGCAGGGGTTTCCATCCTCATATCAGATAAAGTGGACTTCAAACCAAAGTTAATGAAAAGGGATAAAGAAGGTCATATCCTACTGCTTAAGGGAATCATACATCAACAAGACATAACAGTCTTAAATATCTATTCCCCAAACAATGGGGCAGCCATGTATGTCAAACAAACCCTTCTCAACTTCAAGAATCAAACAGGCCACAACACAATAGTACTAGATGACTTTAACACACCTCTCTCACCACTGGATAGATCTTCCAAACAAAAACTAAACAAAGAATCTACAAAACTCAATAATTAACAATCAATAATCTAGACTTAACAGACATATATAGAATATTCCATCCTTCAACAAAGCAAATACACTTTTTACTCAGCAGCACACGGATTCTTCTCGAAAACAGATCACATGCTATGCCACAAAGCTAGTCTTAGCAAACACCAAAAAATAGAGATACTACCCTGCATTCTATCTGACCATAATGGAATGAAATTAATGACAGTTAAAAAAAAAAAAAAAAAGCTACTCCAACACCTGGAGACTCAATAATATGCTATTGAATGATGCATGGGTAACAGAAGACATCAGGGAGGAGATAAAAAAAAATTCTTAGAGGTAAATGAGAACTCTGATACGACATACCAAAATCTGTGGGACACCTTGAAGGCAGTGCTAAGAGGAAAGTTCATTGCATTAAGCTCATTAGTTAAAAGAAGAAAAAGTCAACAAATAAATGACTTGACTCTATATCTCAAAGCCCTAGAAAAAGAACAAACCAACACCAAAAGAAGTAGAAGACAGGAAATAATTAGAATCAGGGCTGAAATCAATAAAATTGAAACAAAGGAAACAATTCAAAAAATTGACAAAACAAGAAGCTGGTTCTTTGAAAAAATAAATAAAATTGACAAACCCCTAGCCACCCTAACGAAAAGGAGGGAGAAAACCCAAATTACTAAAATTTGTGATGAAAAAGGAAATGTCATGACAGACTCTGCTGAAATACAGAGGATAATTAAAAACTATTTTGAAAATCTATACTCCAGTAAAATAAAAACACTAAAGACACTGACAAATTTCTAGAGACATATGACCTACCCAAACTGAACCAGGATCAAACTTAAACAGATCAATTACAAGCAAAGAAATATAAGATGCCACCAAGAGCCTTCCAACCAAGAAAAGCCCTGGACCAGATGGATTCTCAACAGAGTTCTACAAGACCTACAAAGAACAACTAACTCCAATACTCCTCAAATTATTCCATGAAATAGAAAAGGAGGGAACCCTTCCAAACTCATTCTACTGATACCAAAACCAGACAGAGACACATCAAAAAAGGAAAATTTCAGACCAATATCCCTGATGAATATAGATGCAAAAATTCTCAATAAAATTTTGGCAAATCACATACAAAAGCATATTAAAAAAATAGTGCACCACCATCAAGTGGGGTTCATTCCAGGGATGCAAGGTTGGTTCAACATATGGAAATCAATAAACGTAATCCATCACATCAATAGACTTAAAGATAAAAATCACATGATTTTATCAATTGATGCAGAGAAAGCATTTTACAAAATACAGCACCCTTTCATGTTTAAAAGACTAGAAAAACTAGGGATAGTAGGAACATACCTCAAAATTGTTAAAGCAATCTATGCTAAACCTAAGGCCAACATCATCCTAAATGGAGAAAAATTGGAAGCATTCCCTCTAAAAACTGGAAGACAGGGATGCCCTCTTTTACCACTCCTATTCAACACAGTCCTTGAAACTCTAGCCAGAGCAATTAGACAGACAAAAGAAATGAAAGGGATACGAATAGAAAAAGAAGAACTCAAACTATCATTATTTGCAGACAACATGATATTATACATGGAGGATTCAAAAAATTCCACTAATTAACTTCTAGAATTAATAAATGAATTCAGCAAAATTGCAGGATATAAAATCAACACCCATAAATCAAATGCATTTCTGTACATCAGCAATGAGTACTCTGACAGAGAAATCAGGAGAACTACTCCATTCACAATAGCCTCCAAAAAATTAAAATACTTGGGAATCAATCTAACAAGAGTGGTGAAAGACCTCTACAATGAAAACTACAAGAGGCTAAAGAAAGAAATTTAAGAAGATCTTAGAAGATGGAAAGACCTCCCATGCTCTTGGATAGGCAGAATCAATATTATTAAAATGGCCATACTACCCAAAGCACTATACAGATTCAATGAAAGTCCAATTAAAATCCCAAAGTCATTTCTTATAGAAATAGAAAAGGCAATCATGAAATTTATTTGGAAAAATAAGAAACCCAGAATAGCCAGAGCAATCCTCAGTAAGAAGAGTGAAGCAGGAGGCATCACAATACCAGACCTTAAACTTTACTACAAAGTTATAGTAACAAAAACGGCATGGTACTGGCACCAAAATAGATATGTAGACCAATGGTACAGAATAGAAGACACAGAGAGTAATGCACATAAATACAGCTATCTCATACTAGACAAAGGTGCCAAAAACATACATTGGAGAAAAGATAGCCTTTTCAACAAATGGTGCTGGGAAAACTGGAAATCCATATGCAGCAAAATGAAACTAAACCTCTATCTCTCACCAAACACAAAACTCAACTCAAAGTGAATCAAAGACCTAGCAATTAGACCAGAGACCTTGTGCCTAATTGAGGAGAAAGTAGGCCCAAATCTTCATCACATTGGATTAGGCCCTGACTTCCTGAACAAAACTCCTAAAGCGCAAGAAATAAAATCAAGAATCAATAAATGGGATGAAATTAAACTAAAAAGCTTCTTCTCAGCAAAAGAAACAATCAATGAGGTAAACAGACAGCCTACATTCTGGGAGCAAATGTTTGCCACACATACATCAAATAGAGCACTAATCTCCAGGATATATGAAGAACTCAAAAAACTTAACACCAAAAAAACAAACAACCCAATAAGTAAATGGGCTAATGAGCTGAATAGAAGCTTTTCAGGAGAAGATATACAATCAAAAAACAAATATATGAAGAAATGTTCAACATCTCTAGCAATCAGAGAAATGCAAATCAAAACTACTCTAAGATTTCATTTCACCCCAGTCAGAATGAGAGTGATCCCAAAATAACAAGCAATAATAAGTGCTGGCAAGGATGTGGTGAAAAAGGCACATTCATACATTGCTGGTGGGATTGCAAATTGGTGCAACCAATCTGGAAAGCAGTATGGAGATTCCTTAAAAAACTTGGAATGCAACCACCAGTTGACCCAGCTATCCCACTCCTCAGCCTATATCCTAAAGACTTAAAAACAGCATACTGCAGTAATGCAGCCACTTCAATGTTTATAGCAGCATAATTCACAATAGCTAAACTGTGGAAGCAACCTAGATACCCTTCAATAAATGAATGGATAAAGAAACTGTGGTATATATACACAATGGAATATTACTCAGCAATAAAAGAGAATAAAATTATGTCATTTGCAGGTAAATGGATGGAATTGGAGGGCATCATGCTAAGTGAAGTAAGCCAATCCTCAAAACCAAAGGCTGAACATTCTGATTAGTGGATGCTGATACATAAGGGAGGTGGGGGTGGGGAGCTTAGAAGAAATGGAGGAACTTTGGATGGGACATGGGGGAGGTGGCGGAGGGGAGGGAGAATGGGAGTAGAAAAAAATGGTACAATGAGATGGACATCGCTACCCTAGGTACATGTATGAAGACGCTAATGGTGTGATTCTATCTTGTTTGCAATCAGAGAGATGGAAAATTGAGCTCTGCATATGTACAATGACTTGAAATGCATTAAATAAATAAATAAATAATAAGTAAGTAAATAAATAAATAGCACAAAATGTAAATCATATCCAAATGGTGAAATGTGTACCAGATCAACTAAAACTCTCGTGAGGGCAGGGGTCTGGGGTGGGGTTGATAACTTAGTCGACTACATGCTTAGCATGTGCAAGGCCCTGGGTTCAATCTCCAGCTTAAAAAAGAAAAGAAATGTTTAACATTTATTTTCAAAGTAAGAATTAGCCCTCAAATTCATTACTTATATAAAATAATCAAGTAAGCAAAAAACATTCGCAAGATTTTGTAGTCTCTAGGCAGTGATGGCCCAACAAGTCAGCAGTCTTTTAAATTCTCTTTGACTAGTCATTCACAGAGTTATCTGTGATCATCATCTAGTATTTTAAAAGGGGTAAATGTATAATTCATGATTTATTCTCTAGGCAAAGGTAAGCAGTAGTCACTTAATTTGTACAAAGGTGAGTGATTTGGTAGGATTATCAACTCCATTAATTTCTTACTCTATTATCTTCCTATGCAGACTTAACTGTTTTCTACTTTGATACTAAGTCAACTGTTTTGATGTTTAACATGGGCAAATTTACCACATTGACAAAACAAAGCCCAGGCTTAAGTCTTTCCCTGTCCTGTACATGACAACTAAAATGAATGGCTTTTAATGTTGAATCACATGACCAACACTTAGGTTGAATGCCCTTTCGTTCACCTATATGGGGCCTTTATTTCTGGCTGGTCAAGATCTTTCACTGAGCCGGGCACAGTGGTGCACTGTCTATAATTCCAATGGCTCTGGACACTGAGGCAGGACGATCAAGAGTTCAAAGCCAGCCTCAGCATTAGCGTAGCCCTTAACTAAGTCAGCAAGACCCTGTCTCTAAAAAAAAAAAACAAAAAAAGGGCTGGGGATGTGGCTCAGTCCCTGAATTCAATCCCCAGTACCAAACAACAACAACAACAACAAAAACAAAGATCTTTCTCTAAACTCTGGACATCATAGTCAACTCAAGGTATGCTCCTGAGTATGTCTCAGACTTCTGAGGGTTTTGCGGGGAGGGTGTGGGGTGGGGGGTGAGGGATCACCCAAAGGGATCTTACATTAGTAGAACTGCAGCAGGAGTACAGAATTTCTGAAGTGAAGTCAAAATCAAATCCTCTCTTTTGATTAATAAAAGATTAGTATGTTTCATGTATTTGTGTTTGAGGGGGCCGTTGACTAAGAGCCTGGCTCTCATATGGAAACATTAGAAAAACAGTGCTAAGAAGAAGTAAACATCTCAAATGTCCTACTTCGACAAAACACTTGAAAAAATTGAGAATGAGCCTTTGATATTCTACTACCAAAAACAATCTTCAATCCTTTGATTTATTATTGTTAACTTTTCCTGTACAAAGTCAACATATAATAGCATAAGATCCTTTTAGATGATTTTTCCACTGAAACCCTTAGAAGTCTGAGACACTCAGGAGTATGCCTTGGGTCGACTATAACATCCAGAGTTTAGAGAAAGATCTTGGATCAGCCAAAAAGAAAGGCCCTGTACAGGTGTATAAAAGGGCATTCAACTTAACTGTGGGGCAGGCAATTCAATATTAAAAATTTGACTTCTACTTGGGTGCTTTGTGTGACTGGCTCCCTAATGCCCTATTCCATCTTCGAGCACCAGTTGCTGACTCCTTCCCAGAAGCTCGACATTCCCTTCTGCCATTAGCTGGGAGATAGCCCTGTTTTAAAGGGTCTAAGACAACATCAGACCCGCCTTGTTAATCCAGGCTCACCACCCTTTTGAAGGTCATGAGAACCTTGATTACAACTGCAAAGCTCTTCTTATCCTGCAGGTGTGGCACCCAGGACAAAGGATGTGGTGGCCCCAATTTCTGCCCACTGTGGTTAGTATAGTGGGGAAGGAATGTCTCATTAATTAGATTTCTCCATTCCAAAAGACTCAAACAGACTGTTTTAATAATCAATTAGGAATTGCAATGAACTGAATGTTTGTTTGTGTCTCCCTCTAAATTCACATGTTGAAATCCTAGCCTTCAGTGTGATCATATTAGGATGTAGGGTCTTTGAAATTATGTCATAAGAGCTGGGCGTGGTGGTTCACGCTTGTAATCCCAGCCCTTTGGGAGGCTGAGACAAGAGAATCGCGAGTTCAAAGCCAGCCTCAGCAACAGCGAGGCGCTAAGCAACTCAGTGAGACCTTGTCTCTACATAAAACACAAAAAATAGGGCTGGGGATGTGGCTCAGCGGTTGAGTGCCCCTGAGTTCAATCCCCAGTACCAAAAGAAAAAAGAAAAAAAAAAAGAAATTATGTCATAAGGGTGGAGCCTTTATAAATGGGACTTGTGTTTTTATACGTGGGACTCCAGAGAGTTCACTCTCGTTTGCTATGGGACCATACAGATAGCAGATGTCAGTTCACATTCTAAAAGAGGAACCTTACTGAACCCAAACTGGCACCTGATTTCAGACTTCCAGCCTCCAGAAACATGGAGTAAATTTTTTATCATTTAAAAACCACATAGTCTATAAAACTTTGTTACAGCAGCCTGAACCAAGTTACAAATGAATTGTTAAATTATTCGTCTGTACTTTTCTTGAATGAGCTCATATTTTTAGTTTGTACCATCATTCCAAGAAATAAATGTTACACACCTAGCCTTGAACACCTGGCTTTCGTTGACAATATCTATTGTAGAACATTGTGTTATTGCATTCCAAACACAGTTGTACAGGTAAAACCCTAATTATTACAGGATGTCTTAGCATAGATACTTCTCTTTCCCAGATATGTAATCTTACTTGAAATTCTGTGTGCATTTCAATTCTCTATTAATTATTTACAGAGAATAGCTGATCAGTGGCATTCCTGATGTGAGTCCTTTATAACTCTCTATGAGGGAGTGGGATATCATGTTCTATTTTGCTTCTAATACCTAGCCAGACGATACATCAGAATTTTTCTTCCTATTTTTAAAGATTTTCAATTAATGTATTGATTCAGCCAATATTCATCTAAGTCATGCATTGATAATGAATAATGTACATTCCTGTCTTCTGGGTTTCCTAGTGCCTAGCAGAAGAAAACAGAGCTATGTTAACAGTGTGGTAGGCAGAACAGGGAAGGGATTCATAACTAGCATTGGAATGTCATGGAGAGCTTCCCAGAGGAGGTAACATCTCAACTGAGTCTTCTGAGTCCAAGATAAATGTCAGGGTGAAGTAACAGGAGAGACACAGATTTTCCTTCCAGGCAGAGTCCTGAAATGTGCAAAGAAAGGTAAACAAAAATGGGGGGAAGGGCTGGAAAAAAACATTAGAGAAAACAGAAGCTGAGGAGGAAATAGGGAAGCGTCTCTCATGAAGAGCCCCTCCATGTCACATTAAGGAAATTATGCTGTATCTTGAAGGCTATGGGATGGTGGTGGCTGAGAACTGAAGAATTTTTAATCAGAGGAAAAACACACAGTGGTCTGCTATTCCCATTCTGAATAGATTTTGGAGAAGGCAGCCTGGGCAATTAGCCTAGACTCAGCAAGATAGGAGTCTCTGCTAATAACAACATCAGCTGCTACTAGTCACCCACCTAAGGCAGTGATGACTCAGGAAAGGAGAAGAGAAGAGAGATGGGTTCTGGAACACACCCATTAAGACCCCATGTTCTACATATAGGATGATGGACATAACAGGTTAACGAGGTGGAATTGATAGGAAGTGTAAGAGAAGACAAAGACAATTCCCAGATTTCAGCTTGTTCCGGGCACCTTATTTTGTTTGATCCCTCATAAAATCACCCCTTCCAAGTGACTTGCAGGGCAGTCCCTTTCATTTATTAGATGGTAGAAATGGCTCTGAGTGGCTTCCTCTGAGTCAGTAACTGCTAGCTCCAGGATCTGAAACACCCTATTCCTAGCTTAAGGGTCTTCTACTTCACATGCAAAAGTTTTACACACAGTTAAAAACATCATGGAAGTGTTTAGGCTCATCCCGAGTGTGTAATTTACTAACATTTCTTATATATATACTTAGTTGTATATGGACTCAATGCCTTTATTTCTTTTTATGTGGTGCTAGGATCGAACCCAGCGCAAGGCAAATGCTCTACCACTGAGCTACAACTCCAGCCCCTACTAAGATTTCTAATGGGCATTAAAATGTTGAATCCACTTTATAAGACAGAAGCTGAAAAGAGAAGCTCAGAGAGATCAGAAGTTCCTACCATTTTTAATATCCACTAACAATTCAGAGATAAAGGGGAAGGAATAAATCCCCTCATACAGTTAAGCACTTAGTCACCCCACAGATGTTACCAGAGCACTTCTAGGAGGACACTGACCAGACTGTAAATATATTTATAGAGAAAATGGAGAACAAATGTTGTAAGAAAAAACAGAATGGAATGTATACAGTAGAACCCTACAAAACAATCCAGTGTGTCTAAAAATTTAGAACAGGGGTAGAAAGACCAAATGAAATAAAAGTACAATGAATATTCAAATAGATATTACATGAAAAAAATCACATACTAAATAGTTTTAAGAGAAAAGAAGTCCATCTTTCTAAAAGTTTTTTTTTTCCCTTTTTGATCAATTGTCCATTCATGAGACTACGCATTGGAGTGTTTTTTCTAAAAATTGAAAATCCAAGAGGGAGGGCAGTGCTTAGACAAAGGGAGTGTCTTCCCTGAGTGGATAAATTCCCAATCCTTCACTGGAGAAGCAGGACCACCTCAGTGCTGTGCTTGAAAGAAGCCAGCAGGGAACTGGTCATTTTCCAGAGGATGACCTGCCATCTTAAGGACCACAAAGGTACCTGAGTTGTGCTGCCCCCTCCTGATCACCACAGAGCCCAGACTCATCTGTTCTGAAATGTTTCAATTTCTAGAAACACATTTACTTTTCTCCTTCCTTATGGCCAGTTCCTTTCTTACAAGCCATTAGTGATTGAAATTATTCCACTAGATCTTTCTACAGGGTTGCTCTAGAAAATAAAAGTCAGAAAGTTAACATCTTCCTTGCTCTGTGTTTTTATTGCCTGTGTGTTTTCAGTACCACTGAAAGTAGTAAAATCCACTTTTCTATCTTAAGCTATGCTAAAAAAAAAAATCCATTTGTTTTCATCAAAAACAACGGTAAAAGCCCTTTCACCCAAACTGCATTAAATATATCACTCTTTTAGTTGAAAATTATCTGTTGGAATCCTTCTTGGTCAAGTAAAAGCCCTCAAGGGGTTTAGAATCTAGTAGGAAGCCACAACACATCCCTACCACTCAGCAAGTGGTTTGTGTCCCAAAAGAACATGCAAATCCTACTCAGTGAGCAGGGTGCACCTGCTCTCTGTTTAAATAATTCTATGAAAGGAAAAACCAGGATGCTCTGAAAGAGTGATGTACCCTGCACTTCTCATCAGAGGACTTTTCAGTATATGTTATCATACACCAACCTCAGCACAACAGATGTGGATACTGAACTTGCTTATGAAACACTGAAGTTAGCTCTTTAGCTTGGACAGGCACCCTGTTTAGTTCTAACTTAATCTCTTATCAATAAAGCCATAGGAATCCATTTTTCAAAATTCCAAAAGAAACTATCAAATGTATTCAAAATAAAGCCCGAAGGTAAATCTCTGTGGCTGCATTTAGTACACAGACTGCTACTTTTAATGAGATGAGAAAAATGATCTTCACTCACACTGTGAGAAATGAGAAACGTGGAGTCTTGATAAAGAGGGTGCCTTCTACCAGCATCAAACAAGAACTCAGCTCATTGGGGACTGTGTTGTGTCTGTTCATTCTCTGCCAGACTAAAGAATCAGATACAAGTTCCACAGCTTAGAAAAGTACCTCTCTCCTCTTGTGGTTTAGTTTGGGTCTACAATTGATACTCTCAAAATAAAGAGAAATGGCCAAAATGAGCTTTTACTCTGAGAGAAATGAGATTTTAAGCAACAAAGTGGCACGATCTCACTTGTCTTAAGAGATTTACTCTGGCAACTGGGTTGAAAATGGGTGTCAAGGAAACCATTATCATAAGACTCAGGTGAGACTCAGGCCAGGCAGGCAACAGTGAAGGAGATAAGAGGTGGTCAGATTACAGGGAAAATTGTGAAGATGGAATGAACTGGACTTTCTGACAACTGAATGTGGTGTAATTAGAAAAGGGAGCCAAACATGACTTCAAGGTTTTGGGTTTAAACAAGTGGAAAGATGGGTTTGCCAACTGCAATGAGAAAAGCTACAGTGAAAGAGAAGTGTTTGGGAGTGTGTGGGGGGGGGTTGATTGGGAGTCCGGATGTGTTCATGAAGTCAATACCCAGGCTACAGCATGGAGTGGTCAGCTGAATATATTTTAAGTTTAGGGGAGAGGTCTAGGCTAGGGATAAAAAATTTGGAGTTATGAACATATACCAAATATTAAATTTCCTCACGGGAAAACAGCAAAGAACTCTGGACCCTGACTGAAGAATTATCTTCAAGTTAGCTTCTCGTGCTGTGAGGATAGCTCTGCAGTTAGGGAGAGTCTGTTTCTCATTTCTCTACAGGGCACCCACAGTCTGACCCAATATTAGACGTCACATGGAGTTGCCGGAGGTCGGTGTCAAACACGAAGTACAGAAAGGCAGTTGCTCTTCAGGCACAGGGTTGGAAGCTCACTTTCCAAAGGTGGAAAGAGGGAAAGAGAAAATGAAGGGAAATCTCACCAAAACCAGTCCAAAAAGAGATGTCTGGAAGAACCCTTCCTGATGTCATGTGCCAAAGGAATCCCATCTATTTTAGGGGCTCCAGTCTGCCCCCAGCTCACAGACACTGTGTTTTGCACATAACACACCAACAAAGGATCCATTCTGCAGTTTCATGAAGGTGAGTGAGGGCTGGGGAACAACAAAGACAAACTCATTTTCAGCCAAATTTGTTATCATAAGTGAAAATGTACAAATAATGATTTATAATATTTGTCCTGTCAACATAACTTTCTGTGGGAAGCAGAAAAGGCATTGGATGTGCAGCCTGAGATGTTCTCAGTAGGTGGCTGAAAAGCAGCAGTCTCTGTAGGAGCTGCAAATCCAACTCTGAAAATAATGACAAATATCAAACTGAGCAGGCATGGTGGCTCACACCAGTAATCCCAGTTATTTGGGAGGCTGAGGCAGGAGGATCCCATGTTCGAGGACAGCCTGGGCAACTCAGCAAGACCCTGGCTCAAAATTTAAAAAACTTTTTAAAAGACTGGAGAGGTAGCTCAATGGTAGAGTGCCCCTGGGTTCAATCACCGGTACAAAAAAAAAGAGACATTTCTACCTATGTAAGGATGAAACTATTCACCTACATATTTTTCTTATCTAGCTCTGGAAATATTACATAAAAATAAAATACTTTTATAAAACCACCAACTGAGCAGTGAAAATGCTGCTTTAAATTTTTATCAAGTATTTATTCTGCCAGGAAACATTTTGCAAATGGAAAGGTTTTTACCTTGGTCACAATGGCAGCAAACACTTCCATTGAAGTAGAACAGTGTCGGGACACTCTTCCTGGCTTAAACACCTTTGAAAATATTTATGTTGCTATAATGCTCATTTGCTATTATATGAGACTTATAATACCTTTTATGCATCTGGATGTATTTCTACAATTCCAAGTTCAGAAAACTTTTTAAAGGTTGATATAAACATACTGTAATGAAAAAGGAGAAATACATCTGCCTTTCTCACTATGTAGAAATGCCACATTTGCAAATTATGGTACAAACCAGTCTTTACTTTCACAAGCCTAAGTGAAACCTAATCAGCAACTTTTTTTAAACTCTAGGTCATATTTAAATAACATTATTATATGCTTCTGAGAGAATGCCTAGCATCTTATATAAATCACTGAAACCGCAGTATTTTGTTAGGTAGGTTCTATTCTCACAGCTAAGGTTATCTTTACTCAAGGGCTAAGCTTATTTGGTTAATGGATGGAGCTGGGATTTCTTGAATCTTCTTCACTAACCTATGTTGACTATTTTTGATATTTGGGTCATGATTAGCAGAAAAACCCTTTTAAAAGTCTCTGGAATTCAGACATGATGGTGCATGCCTGTAATCCCGGTGGCTGGGGAGGCTAAAGCAGGAGGATAACAAATTCAAGGCCAGCCTCAGCAATTTAGCAAGGTCCTAAGCAACTTGGTGAGACTCTGTCTCAAAATAAAAAAATAAAAAGGGCTGGGGATGTGGCTCAGCGGTTATGTGCCCCTGGGTTCAATCCCCAGTACCAAAAAAAAGTCTCTGTCTTTGCTCTCTTCCCAAAGTCAATCTTGAGGGAAGAAGAACCCCCCAAAGCTGGCACAAGCAACACCTTTAGAGTCTACATGAAACCCACCAGAAGTCTTGGGAAGCAAAGAGACCACATTCAGGGAAAGAAGTTCAGAGCATCAGGGATGAGACAGAGGCTCTCCTCGTGGTAGGGTGGTGCCTGGCACACAGCAAGTGCCCATCAAGGTCCTATGAGTTAACACAGGTACTCAAAATCTCATCAACACAGTCTGGTCAAATTTGATTAACTTCAGAGGCATTTAGAAATATCAGCAATTTCTGGATGAACTTAGAAACATAAATTAGCCACTTCAGGAAAATATTGGCTGAAGGGGGCATAAAATACTAGATATTATCCAGGAGAAAGCAAAGGACCAAAGCTTCCTCAGTCCTGTTAATATTAGGAAAGGATCTGGACAAAGCAGAACTGAAAATGTGGAGGAGCTGGCTTAGGAAGGAGAGTGAGTACCTGCCTCCCAGGTGCTGAGATTGCAGGCGTGCGCCACTGCACTCGGCTCCACATTCTTCTTTTCCTTCCGTCATACCTTCTCACGAAGCTAATAAAATGATTTTTAAGGTTCCTTTTCCATTTTCTGAGAATGACAGGATGATAGAAAAGTCGACACTGTCAACTTCAGGTATAACCCAGTTTGTCATTCGATCTTCTACCTTCACAGGAATCTCCTGGGCAACCACCAGGCTCACTGGGTAGGATCCTCTGCATCCTCTGCTTTCCCTACCCAGGATGACACCTCACCAAGTCCCAGTTCACCCTTCCCTCACCCCTGCCCCCAACATCTGGTGCCTCAGGAGGGCATAGGCATTTGTGACAACTTTTACTCTGAAGGTTTCAGCAGCAATGAATTATGGGCCCCTCACTCAGTGAAACAAAGTAATAAAGAACATAAATGGCCTCCTGCAGTCATCAAAGGAGAGGCCGTCTTGTTTTCAAAAGTTGTCTTGCAAAATTTCCTGAGAACAAACATGTAATATATGATCTGACCTTTTGAAAACTATTGTCTGTATAAATATATAAATTCACATAAATTATGTTTCATCTTATGGTTCCTAAAGCTCATTTTATGCTATTTATCGTTTTGTTATAAGACGACATTCCAAAAAAAAAAGTGGGAATGAGTGCTTCTCTTTTGCACTCTCCCCAAATAAAACACACAGTTGAGTCAGTGTAGCCTGTTGTCTCAGTGGCTCTCAAGATTGGTCACATTTTAATGGTACATGGAGGAGAAAGAGGAAGAATCTAAAATCCAACCTAAGTTAACAGAAACTGATAAATGTCACATAATCACCAGATAGAAGACAAACACTGGTGGCGTTATACCAAATAGTGTGTTACTATTGCTTGTCAAATTAAAACCTTCTGATTTTACATTTAATTGCTAGGTATGATTTCATAAAATAATTTATTTTCCAATTTAAGAGTAACAATTCTCCACCCTGCACCCCCACACCATATCTTAGCAAGCTGTTTAATCATGCAAAAACTATTAACTGCTTAAAGACCCTTAGATGGTTTCCAGCAATATTTTCTTCTGATGTTTAAAATAGAGAATATATGTCCTACCAACTTTTGTGCCTGGCTGGTGGTGGTAACATGATGTCCTGAATGGTAAACTGCCTTTACACTGATCTATGTACCTCAGCCTATTAACTATCACCTTTACTAACGCATGTGTGGGCTACTGATCACATCTTTGTAATGAGGGGATTTGATATGGCTTGGGTACAACACAACTTCCCCAAACAGCAATCACAGAGGAGGACAGACAGCTAAGAGGAGGGAAGAAAAAACTAACAAAAACAGGAATAAGAATCAGGAAAGAGAAGGAACAAAAATAATAATGGGACTAGAGTATCAAAATGGAAAATTTACCTGAAATATTTGCCAATGCGTTCAGTAATTAAGTCATCTGATTCAGTTCTACCAAATTACTCAGAGCTTTGTCCTTGTACAGAGCTGCCCCAGAAACAGAGAATCCCAAGTTCAATGCACTAGGCAGAAAAACTTGTCAACTGCTCTTTCAACCCTTATGGACAGCATCTCCTAGTTTATATTATTATACAAATCTATTCAGCATGTTGATTTTTTCTACTTCAACATTGGTATTTTAATACCAGATTTTGACTATTTTTGAAAGAAGAACAGGAACTAGAAAGCATGGTAAAGTTTTCAAAAGAAAGACTAAAGAAATAAAGGGCTGGCTTTGCTTGGTTTATTACATTTCAATGTCCCTCCCCTCCAGTTTGAGAAATGCAAGTTATCATCAATGTGTTTATTAAAAGCGCTACTTTAAATTGCAGATTGAGCAAATGTGAATTCCCGGTAGTTATAGATCACTGGCTAATAATGACATGCAATTTTTAAATGACTACAGGTTGCAAGAATAGGGAAGACTTGCAGAATGATGGTTCCAAAAGATACTAATTTATAAAAAAACTCACATTTTGAATGTATGAGAATAAAATATCCAGAGTCACACAGATGTGATATTCAGAGGGTCACTTTGCATTTTGATTTCTCAAAGTGTGCTTCAAAATGAGGCTCAGAATCAAAGAGTAAAATAGCATACACTTTGCTCAATGCTTACTTGACAGGCTATTAGCAGCTTTAAGAAGGAGCAAGGGATCTTCCAGAACAAATGTGGCTTTCTAGCTCACTTGAAAAATATACTTGTTTCAGCACAGAAATAACAAATCTGTTTCTGATTCCTGACATTATTTCCCAAATGCTGCCAAGAAAAGAATCTAAGGAATTCTTTTACATACACAACATACACGAGACAACTGGAAAGAGGCCTGCACTGCCTACATGGTGCACACCGAGGAAGGGGGGGCTGAGTGTCCGACATGAACTGCCCTTGCGGGAGCAGAAGCACATGCCTGAGATTGTTCCTAGCTGTAATCTCCAACATAACTCTTTGCTATTATTAGACAACCCAAAGGCTTTCCTAAATCTGTAACTCGTGAAGCAGAAAAGGGTATAGACAGGACCCTATCACGCAGAGTATGCAGGCAGCTGCGACACACCCAACTCCACAGAATTCTACACTTTTCTGCTCCATGAAAATGTATTTCTAGATCTTAGAAGACACACTGACACTGAGAAAGGGAAGGAACCTACCCAACACCAAACTAGTTTTAAAATTTCTAGTAAAGGGCTGAAGATGTGGTTTAGTGGTAGAGCACTTGCCTAGCACATGTGGGGCCCTGAGTTCAACCCCCAGCACCGAAAAAGAGAAAAGAAAAAAAAAATCCCTAGAGAAAATGCAGAAGTGAGGCAGGAAAAAGTCAATATTAAATTCAACTTAAGGTCCATGATGCACAAAAAGATGTATGTACTAATCCTTTCCATATTAACAGCAACATCATTTTAAAAATACTACCTTATTTTTAAAACTCAGAAGGAGAATAAGCAGGAGAATTCTGAAAGGCTGAGTCATTACCTACCTAATGCAACCATTGAAAGTTTTGGCTCACACTGAGTTGACTACAGTGAACTAAGTTCAATTTTGTTTTTTTGTTTTTCCCCCTCTCAGCAGGATAAGAGTTCATGAAGGAAACTGGATCATTTAAAGGAAATAAGAGGCAACATTTTCTTTTGCATGACGGGTAATAAGGGGTAGATTTCAACTCATCTGCATACAAAACTTGCCTTAAACTTGCATTGCTCTAAGCTCCACATGCATTGTCAAAGCAGCATGGTG
The DNA here is from genome assembly GCA_004024805.1 of Geosciurus inauris. Lineage (NCBI taxonomy): Eukaryota > Metazoa > Chordata > Mammalia > Rodentia > Sciuridae > Geosciurus > Geosciurus inauris. Next base: position 66,050 of record PVHX01003376.1, read on the forward strand.
AAAGGTCATTCTTTCAGTCCCCCATTAAACATACCTCCTAGAAAACCACCCTTGGTCTATGTGACTTTGTGCATACTGAGTTGTAAGGTGTCCCACAGAATCCATGTTCACTTAGAACTTCACAATGGGACCTTATGACGAAATAGGGTCTTTGCAATGCAATCAATCAAAATGAAGTTAGACACTGGATTAGGGTGGGTCCTAAATTCAATAATCAATGTGCTTATAAGAAAGTCATTTGACTCAGACACAGGGACACAGTGATGCACAAGAAGAAGGTCGTGTGAAGACAGAGGTAAAGACTGGTGTGATGTCGCCACAAGCCAATGGATATCTGGGCAACCAGAAACTGGAAGAGCCAGGTAAAGACTCCCCTAGAGCCCACACCTTGGTTTCAGACACCTAGCCTAGAACTGAGAGGAAAGAAATTTCCATTGTCAGCAACTCATTTAGTGAGAATTTGTTATGACCGCTCTAGAAAATTAATACAGATTTGTCCACGAACCAGAGCCAATGGACAATGTTTGCTACCAGTCTACAAGAAGATTAGTAGCAAGTGAGATGAATACTTAAGGATTTTCATAGCTGTATGACATTGTGATGATATCACACAAGTATATGATTTTGACTTTTATGAAGTATAAATCTGTGATTGATTTGAAATTTTTTAAAAATGTCTTTATCACAGTTAGAAAAGCACTGCAAAGGCAATATTTATAAAGATGAAGATAATGCACTATAATTAAGGAATTTGTATTCAGCTGACCATGGCAACAGCTGCCAGCTATTCAGGAGGTAGGAGGATCGCTTGAGTCCACAAGTTCAAACCCAGCTTCACTGACTTAGTGAGACCCCTGGCCTTACCAAGAAAAGAAAAAAAAAAACAAGAAAAAGAAAATTTACATTTTTATATTCTGAACCAGAGATAATTATGTTCCATGTACTTTTAGTGGTAAAAACATTGTATTTTAATTTCTAATTTCTGAATAATCTGAGAATATACATAAACTATATGTACATGGTAGTTTGTTATTAATCAGATTTCTTGATTAGCCAAAAACTCATTTCCCAGACCACAACAGATCATTGATTACACACTGAAGGGACAGTACACAGTGCCTCTGCTAACCACAGGGACCATGGCAGGACTTTAGAGAATATCTTCCCAGAAACTGGGGCTCAGATGTTGCTCAGACAAAATGCATTTGGATGGAGGGAATGTTTCTGAGATACTTTAATGGCAACAGCAAAGAGGGACCGCAGATAAAGACAAAGACGACTTCTCACTTCTTTTTTTTTTTTAGTATAGGGGATTGAACCCAGGGGCACTCAAACACTGAGCCACATCCTTAGCCCCTTTTTTGTTTTGGAGATAGGGTGTTGCTAAGTTGCTAAGGGCCTCACTAAATTGCTGGGGCTGGCTTGAACTTGAGATCCTTCTGCCTCAGCCTCCCAAGCCACTGTGATTCCAGACATTGCCACCATGCTGGCAAAAAGCTGACTTGAGAAAAAAAGTGTCTCAAGGAGAAAAGGAAATCCTGAATCAATGTGAGAAGGTATCTGATTAGAATCTGATGTTTTCTTTCAGAACCACGAGAAACATGCAGGAACATGATTTAAGCCAAAAGAGGGACAACCTGTTTCCTTTAAGGCCAATACTAACCACAATCATATCCCCCATAACCCCCAGGACCTGGGGTAGCAACAGAAACAGGTCAACTACTGAAAAGTCTCTTTCCAACATAAGAACACCAGACATCAACAAGTGCTAGCTCTGAATATCTGTGTGTTCAATGTTACTCGTCATTATTAGGGTTTGCCTCAGTAGGCAGCAAAAAGGATGATCTAAATATTATAATTGTAAAACAAGAGGCTATAAATCATAAGAAGACAATAAAATGTCCACAGTCTGTTCTGACTGCTGGGAGATGAGAAAGTGGTATTGTGGATTCCGGGCTGGAACACACATCGGCATGGAAGTACTCTGTTGTCATCACATGCTAAGCACTTGACTTTCCAAAATTTCCTAAGTTACCATGGAAACCAAGAGTCCACAAAATTGATAGATTCTTTAATAAAGTGAAATTGCTGTTATGGGAATGGGTGGAGGAAATATGTGGATGCTGCAGAAGTCATACTCAATAACCACTCCACACCTGCATTCAATTAAAAATCCTAAACCTTGAGCTATCATTGGATCATGATGATTTCAACTGCACTGTGGAAATTACAGTGTTACCATGTACTTCTATCCAATAATACCGTTGACTCTTATCATTGTTGTTGAGGGGGAAAAAGTTTAAGAACATTTCATGAGAACTCATAACTCTCTTCATCTAAAATTATTTTTCAGAAATATTCAAGGCCATTTCCCTAGAAATCCATTGCAACTAGGTACTCTCTACAGTGAGAATTAATTTAATGTTTAGGGAGAAAAAAAATGTGATGTTCCTTTTTGTTCTCACCCCGTAATTTTATCAAACTTGTACTTACTCTATAAGTAAATATCTCCAGCTCAAAGTAAAACATTAATGACTCTGGAGGGTATTAAGATATCAAATTAGGGTTAAAACTATAAAGGCTAAGACAACAGAATCCATGTCTATTTCTCATTAACAGATTTCGAGAACAAAGGAGCAATAATCGACAGAGCAAACACACCAGGACCACTTTATCTCCAAAACTTGCAATGCTGTCAAGAGCTTCCCTTCCACAGAATGACATACACTGAAAGATATGAGCAAAACAATCTACTTAAATTCCAGGGAAATTCATCTTAAGTTCCTCACTTCAACAGTCTCAAAGAAAACCACACTCTCACATGCCTAAATTAATTACATTATGACAAAAGTTGAAAGAAAAATTGAGTTGGGGGAAAAAATAATTGCCTAAAAGGACAGCATATTCAACTCATCAGGGAATCACTAAATATACTCATCATCCATCATCTTACTGTACTCCGGAAGTATTATGATTCATATGTAGCTAGAAGAAGAAGCGTATTCTATAGCAAAATTACTTTAATGCCTGAATTCACATATTAAAGCTTAAAGCAATGGACTCCTTCACTCCTTTCTGCTCATTCAAACTTTGTGCACAAACTACTCATGACATGAAAACTTCTCTAACAGGGCTCATCCTACAACTGTAAACTATTCCTACATTTATCAGTCTTATTTAAAAGCCCTCTTTTATTCTGAACTTTTAACAACTTTTGTCTATGACAAAACACATACACACAACACTCAAACAGAAAAATATCCTTTCTAAAAGAAAATTCCACCTCCCCAGCAGGAGGTCTTTCTTCCTGTTTGCAACAACAACAAAAAAGAACAATGACTTTTTTACTTTCATACTTAACAAAACTCTCTCAAGCTTTGATTGTACTGGAAAGAACGCTGAGATTTAGACTCTGATGGTATGTGACAATTTTCCCAAACGGACCCAAAGCCCCCTCACCTTTCAGGCAGAACATTGTGCAGCAGTTCCATGGAGGGGCTGGTGCTCTGCAGTCGATGGAGCCTGCAGGGCTAGGCACAGCTGTCTCCCAGCCCACCTCCGCAGCAGTCACCGCCAGAGAGCAGGCGGCCGGCCAGCGCCTGTTACTACAGGAAGCCACTGCCCAATCCCCAGCTTTCTGGGCTGGGCTGCTGACACCTCCCTATCTCTCCTCCGTTATTTCACACCATGGAATCAGCCCTGGAGCCTCTTGGGATGGGAAGGGAGCCCGGTGTCAGCAGCCGCTCTTCATACTGTCCAGCCCAGACCAGCAACAGGACGAGCCCATTTGTTTGTGCTTATCTCTCAGCATTTTCCATTGCAGCAGATGTAGCTCTTCACGTGATCAGCAATACAAAAAAGAAATCATTTGATTCAGTTTAACAGTTTGCTATTAATTAGGACTTATTATTCTTTGACCCCATTATTCTCTTCTGTGGCATGATGGCTCTCTTTTTCTTATATAAAACCACCCATATACTGGTACATGATAGATACTAAACATTAGAATATGAAACTTCACACTTTAGTCATCCAAGTGTACACAAATGAGTGAATATATGTGAAATACTCACATAGTTCCAGGCAAATTGTAAGTGTTACTAAAGTGCTGACTATCATCATTATGGCTGTTACTGCAGTTTATAAACTAGAGTGTTAGGATAAAAATGTGAGGCATGTTATACTTCTATGGCATTACCATTTTTATAGATGAGGAAACAGAGTCAGTGTTAGAATATATGGATTTCTAACTCTATTGTAGCCATAAGCAAACAATCAAATCCCCCCTCCACCCTCTCTACCACCAGAGAGCTAAATTCACTCTGGCAGAACTACTTGACTGTAAACTCTTTCACATGGGTTAAATGTGAAAGAAGAGAGTCTACAAATGTTGTTTCAGAGGCACCTGGTTTGAAAGTGCCATCTGAACCCTGAGGAGCTTGTGGTCCTTCCCTACACAGACTTGAAAGTCTCCTGGCTGCAGGAAGCAGCCATTGTTCATAAGACCAATTGCTGCTACAGGTCTTCCTCTTGACTCCACAGGATGCAGGAAACTGACTCAGAACCAACCTGTCTGTGTGCTGGGATGTGGCTGTTGTCCTTGCTATAACAGGACAGATGCTCTATGCTCTTTTGGCTTTTGACATCTGGTGCTGCATGTCCTACTTGGGTCTCTGCTCCCTGTGATCCTGCATCACCAACAGCAGTTGGTTAATAAGTTGCCCACCATGAGAAAGTCATTGAACTATTTGCTATGACCACAGAGAAATATAAGAAGTCCCTAGCCAGAATCAAGTAAGGATGAAAACAAGTTAGGGTGTGCAATGATCAACTGTGATAGTGACTCTCAGAACAGAACTGGGAAGAACTTCATAGCTCATGTCACTATGAGGTGCTTTAACCACCTAAGTAGCGGGGGCATCAAGATCAAAACCCAAGCACCTGACTGGCCCACTTCCATCTCCCCACATGACCTTCTCCACAGTCAGTCATTCTCTGTCTTCTCCTATCTCGAGTGGTCTTCCATGTAATGTATCAACTGCAAAGGTATTTCTGAAAATATTCTTGTGAGTTACATTCAACGTTTTAAAGGGCAGACAGAGACAAAAAGAAACTCCTACCTTGGAGAATTAAGATTTTCAATACAGGCTTAAACACAGGACCTGGGGTAGCTGTATGTATTTAATAGCACTCTATGAATACTCATGGTTCAAACCTTTTTTAGTAGAGTAACTTTATATGCTGGAAAGAACACTGGACTGGGAAATAAAGAGAAATAAAGAGAATCTGATTTTAGTCACACCTATATCATAGCTAGCTGGTCTCTATAGCAGCTCATTATCTGTAAATGTGAAGATTAAATGTAAGGACGGAACCCAAGATTCCATTCTACTCCATTAATTTTTTTTTTTTTTTTTTTTTTTTTTTGGTTAACACACAGAAGCACACCATATACACACTACACTCTATTGGGTGCATTATGTCAGATCTCAAGAAAAGACAGAGTCTGGCTGGGTATGGTGGCACACCCTGTAACACCAGTGATTTGGGAGGTGGAGGCAGGAGTATCACAAGTCCAAAGCCAGCCTCAGCAACTCAGTGAGACCCTGTCTCAAAATTTAAAAATAAAAAGACTAGAGATGTGGCTCAGTGGTTAGTCCCCAGGTTCAGTCCCCTGTACAAAAAGGAAAGGAAAGTCTTTTCATGGTTTAGTGCAAGAGCTGGGTGAGAGAGCTTGGTGGTAGAGAACTTGCCTAGCATGCATGAGGCCCTAGGTTCCATCTCCAACATCAGGAGGAAAAGAAAAAAGAGAAAAAGATGAGTGGAATAGATCATTATAATTCAATGGGATATAAGAGAAGAAAGCACAAAACTAATAGTAGTCAATGATGGCTTCTTGCTTATTACCATCTCATTAAGTTACTCTTGTTAACCAAGTTAAAGCATCTATAATTTAATGTAGTGGACTGAACAGTGTCCACCCAAAATTCATGTCTGCCCTCAGAATGTGACCTTATTTGGAAATAGGATTTTTGTAGATATAATTAAGGTAAGGGTGAAGATGAGATGAGACTGATTAAGTGGGCCCTAAATCCAGTTTCCTAATAAGAGAGCAAAGGACACACGGGGACATAGAGAGATTCCTGGGAAGATGGGCAGAGACTGGAATGATACTGCCACAGGGAAGGAATACCTGGAGACACTGCAAGCTGGCTGGGCAGCCAAGTGTCTGCTATAAGCCACTGGAGGAATGAAACTCTGCTGACTCCTTGTTTTCAGGTCTCCTAAACTGAGAGAGAAACTTCTCTTGTATTAAGTTACCAGGTCATTTGTTACAGCAGCTCTAGAAACCAACGCATTTACATTTAGCAAGGCAAGAATTATGAGACAAGAGGGGTGATGTTTTTTCTTTTTAAATTACATTCAATTTATGTTTACATGGTTTAAAATTTTTTTCCCCCATAACTCTACTTTCTGGTCTACATTTTTCACTTGGGGAAAAAAAAAAAAAAACTTCCTATAATGTAGCACACCTAAGCAAGACAAACACCATTTTCCATTAAATTAGTAAAATTATAGGCATCAACAACTGTAAAGTTCATAGTATTTACTTCAACCAACAGAAATAAAATGTGTTTTTATTAATGTCACATAGAAGATTAGCATGTTTTAAAATCCCTCATCTTTGACCACTGAACAACTGTGAATGCATCTGAGAAATAAAACATGGGAAGTCACAGTGTTCAAATTCTGGGGAAAAAAGAACTATCCATTAAGATTATACCCATCACTGATCATTGCTATTGAGATTAGAAAATAAATACTTGGAATGTCGGCACAGAGGGAGCAGGACAGGGATGATGGACAGGCACAGAATTTATAGCTCTCTGCACAGGACAAAGGTCTTGCCGTTGCCAACCATGATCCGAGGGCGGCAATCACTTTTCCCCCTTGTGAGATTACAACATCCAGCATCATGTTAAAGTTTAACATTATTATCTCTCCAAGAGGCAGTGTCACCCACGCGCACAGCCAAAAATTTCCTGAGAATTATGTCTCCCAAACCACGCCAGTGCTATTTCACTTGTGTCCTAGAATTTATTTTGATTTCAGTGAGACAATGGAGAAGAAGATAAATTAGGAATTAATCTGCATAACACAGAATTAGTGAGAAGTGTAAATCAGCTCAAAATTCTACATCGTTCCTGGCAAAACATAAAACAAAATTATGTAAGAAAAAATAGGCAAATCCTATCTTCTCTCCAAGCATCTTTGCTCTTCCTCTTACCGAAAAAGCCAGAGGAAAAAAAACAGAGAATTCTTCTCCACACCATCCACAGGTTTATACACAACAACTAGAAAGTAGGCCTGTATCTCTCTAGGCAGGCTTTTGAAGCACAAGAAGCCTTTGAAGCCAAGATCGTATTTCCAATCACCAGTGCCTTCATTTTCCCCTATATGGCCAGAGACTAAAGATGCTGCAACTCTCTGATAGCTTTAAGATGAGAATGACTAGCCAAGTGCTGTGGTGCACACCTGTTGTCCCAGCAACTTGGGAGGCTGAGATAGGAGGATCTCAAATTCAAGGCCAGTCTCAGCATCTTAGCATCTTAGCAAGACACTGTCTCAAAATTAAGAATAAAAAGGACTGGAGAGGTAGTTCAATGCAAAGCGCCCCTAGGTTCAATCCCTAGTACTAAGGTTGGCGGGGAGAAAATGATCAAGTTCAGTCAGTTTCCTGAGAAAGAATCCACTCTGGTGACCTTATGACCTTTTAAATTGACACCATCTTTTCCAACTTTTCCCCATCCCCTACTGTTCGAGAATACCTCTGGCTTCATCAAAACTCTGAATCTTTCAGAGAAAAGAGGACTCAGTCAGTGTTTCAGGCGCAAGAAAAAAAGAGAAAGAATTACAGCACTATAACTTAAATTGGTTAACCACTTTTTCCCAGGCTGGTTGGTTAGTTGATTTATTTACTGGTGCTAGGAACTGAACCTAGGGCCTCATGCATGCCAAGCACATGCTCTACCACTGAGCTATACCCCTGGCCCCTCCCTGGTTAGTTTAAAACTAGCTGCCCCATCTCCTTCCTCATTCTGGCCACTGTTTTAGGCAGAAAAGTCTGGAAATCAGTTTTTTGTTTTACTTCCTCCTCCTAAGGTGATCTAAGCCTGTGTCCTCTTTGATTTTTCTGCACTTTGGAATCAGGCCTGACCTACTTAAACCCAAGGGCAACATGCATCCTCTTGGCTAGCCCCTTTCTTTCAGCAAATACCTGGATCCTGGGTTGTATTGTGTTGGACACAAACCAACTATGGAGCTCTAAGGCGACCAGTAAATACTTCACTGAGATTCTTCTATGGTATCTGGTCTCAGGTACACTCATTCATGTCACTGCATTTCCTGACCAGGTTCTTAAAGTAATTTTAACTATTTTTTCCCTTCACAACCAAGTCTGGACTTCTTGACATCACTACCAAGAAAATAATCCTCATTTGATTCCTTTCCATGCAATTTTTGTCTAATTTCATTCATGGAAACCAAGCTCTCCTAACACCCCCAAATCAGTTTTTTGTTTATTTTTTTTTTCATTATTCTTTAACTTTCACTTTTTTCTTTTGTTCCTTACTTAAATAACCATTGAGGCTTTCTGGTTCCATTTTCCCAGGGAAAGTGACAATGAATTTCCAAGTTGAGCTGGCTTCCCAGTTCAGCCTCTTCTGAACTCTGTTACCTGGGGCAGGCTGCCTGGACACTCACCGCTGTCCAAGGGCTGCAGGCTGCAATCCCCACCTCCACCACCACCACCACACACGCAGAAGCAGGGAACACTCACAGGCAGCAGAGGCACAACAGAGTCTGTTCCTCTTGTGCCCTTTACCCAGCCCTGAGCAGCGTCCACACCTAGTGCTTAAGCTGAGATGTTTCTTCAAGCTGGAACTCTCCTTGCTACTTCAGCAGCCATTTGTTTTCTTTTCTTTCTAAATCTGACCTCCAGATCCACTTTCATAGCCATGACATCTTCTATAGAAACTCTGATTGTGCCTTCCCTCCACTGGGGGAAAGTCGCAAAAGACACAAGGAAAGTATAAATCCCAAATTCTGTGTCTAGCAATAAAGGCTTTCCTGGAGTTGGATTCAATTATTTTTCCAAACTGTTCTGGACATACTCCTTCAGTGGCCCCTGTGGCAGGATTTGTGCCATATTCCACATAGTCTTGTCTTAGATCAGGCTGTGATTACCTCTTTCTAAAATGCAGCTCTCCCCACCCCCTTCCCCATTTTATTCCTCCAAAGCCACCCCTATCCAGCAGCATAATCAATCAACCTCGTATGACATCGCCACAATGTTCTACCCATACAGCGGTCACAGTGACACAGCTGCCCACCCAGAATGAGAGTCCCTCAGCACAGGGGGTTGCTCATTACACTTCACTGTTGATGCTTGGAGGGGTACCCAGAACATGATACCAGATTAATGTCTGTACCATAAACACATAGAATCATTATCATTACTTTACTATTGCATCCAAAAGCATATTGATTATAATAGCATATTATTAGTAGTTAACATATTACATAAAATTAAAGTCACTATTTTCCATCTATATATAACTATAATAAAATTCATTATTAAATAAGTCACTGACAGTATACACGTGTCAAATTATCACAGTGCACCCCATAAATTTGTACAATTTAAAAATAATTAACAAAGAATAAAAATGAGGCTGGGTACAATAGTGAACACCTGTAATCCCAGCTACTCAGGAGGCTGAAGCAGGAGGATAGCAAATTTGAGATCAGTCTGGGCAACTTTAGCAAGACCTTGTCTCAAAAAAAATTTTTTTTAATGTGGGAGGTGGGTGTGTGGGGCACTGGGGATGTAGCTCAGTGGTAAAACAAATGGGGATGTAGCTCAGTGGTAAAAAATAAATAAAAACATCTGAGAACATAAATAAACACGTTGCTGATCATTAACAACTCAACTTCATGGTGGGAGTTTTAGAAATCATTTCTTTAAAGATTAAAAGTCTAAAGAGGTCTCGTTTTTAAATACAAACACAGATGGCATTCTCTCACCAGGCAAGTTGACTAGAGTAAGCTCAGAAAACAGTTTTGCTCATTCTGCCTGAATTAAATATTTGAAGAATGATGGAAGTGGGGGGGAAAAAAGACAAAATTTTCTGGAAGTATCTATTACAAGAACATTGATGTTGTTATGTCCAGTTGGAGGGAGGATACCAAAAGATGTTATAATCATGACCTCAAGTCCCCTTTCTTAGTGACTTATAATGAAATGCATTATAGGAGAGAAAAGCCAAAATCGTTCAAGTCTAGGTATCATTCTTATAAAGCTTTGCAATTGTCACTGTGCCTAATATACATATATTTTGGTGGGTCTAGGTTAAAGAATGTAAAAATAACCTCAACAGAACTTTCATGCTTCATGTTGTATACTTCTTCAATGTGCTCCTTGAAAGGACTGACTCCCAAATAACACAGTTCAAAGGCAGCACCCTCCACCCCACCCCATCCCCCAAAAAAACTACCCTAAAAAAAGAGGTCATCTGTATCATTTTCTCCTAAGCATCTGAATAATGTGAGGAAGTTAAAACAATAACTAACCTTGAACTACAGAAACAGGTGCAACTCTTCTGCTCACAAAATCACCATCCATCCTAAATCGTTCTTAAGAGAAATCATTCTACAGATCAGAATTATTCAAGTTCATGTACCAGTCAAGCAGGAGGACCCCCAGCTCTGCCATAATTTGCAAGTTCATAACAAGAGAGAGTAACTAGACTATAACTACTTTGAATCATCAAGCAAAAAGGTAAAAAGAAAGACTCACCAAGATATTAATGGGAAGATACACTGTGCCAATTAGAATGTCCAGACTCCTGATGGTGTCTGCATAGATAACTGAGTACACTAATATTTGAATTCCTTAATACTTATAAATTTAAAATATTTTGTTTTGAAGCCAACTACATATTTGAAAGACTTAAAGCTCTAAAAAGAACTATAGAATTTCTGTAAAGAGGTAGTTTATTTCTGAAATTGCCACATTCGCCGTTTGACCCACTTTAATTGTGATGCTAAAACATCAAGGAAGAGCTAATCATTTCCCTTTCAAATGCCAAATCTCCTGAGCAGTCAGGCACTTGAAACTTTAGAAATAGTGAAGTTATTTCAGGACCCATAGGATTTATAATGATAATGGTCTGAGGAAACCACAGCAGTGAGGTCCTTCCAGTCTTTTCCCCTGTCCTTAGGAGTTTAAAAATAAGTAAGAAAATCATTCCTTAAATTGGTAGACCAATTTCAGGGGGTGGAGTGCATGCCACAGTGCATGATAATCACAGAGTCACAAGGTCCACAGAGAACCACATCTGCCACAAATGCAGCTCCTCCTGATCCTCCTCTTTGATTATGCCAAGCATGATCTGAGCCCTTGCCCTTTTAATTTGTTTTACCTCTTTGCTCTCTCTCTAACCTACTGTCAGTAAAGTTAAATTCCAATAAAAGTAACTTTAAAATCTGCTCGTGGTAATGGCTGGGATTTACTTGTGTTCTATTTTTATCCAGTGTATCTCTGCAAAGTCAGCTATTAACTACAATAAATCCACAAGCCACTGGAGAGTGGTGGGGGGGAGTTATACGTCAAAAACAAAATACAGACTTTGAAGTTTAAAGATGCACTTATTTCTTCTTTTGAGGCAGGTGTGCTTCTGACAGCTATGTTAAGTTCTTAGACTATTTCTAGGGACTTCAATTCATTTAAAAAAAAAAAAAAAAAAAAGTGCAGCCCGGAGTCCAGGAGTTCATTCCTTCCCATCCCTTTCATTCTTTGCAAGCAGAATGAATTTTAGCTTCAAATAGCAGTTACTAGTGTCGCCTGTCTCTTGTGCATCTGCTTAGGAAACCCTTGGTGTGATGTGGAATGAACAAAAGCTTTTGAAATCTGCTGTCTAATCAGCCAAGGAATCTGTCACTTGACCTTCATAGGGCAGTCAGGAATGTCAAAATTAAAGAAACTAATAGGAAAAGAACACACTTTCAATGCCACTTAGGAGGGGAGGGAGGAATGTAAGGACAGAGCCACAGTGGGCCCCACCGGTCCTGAGGTCTGAGCAGGCTACTTCTTACCTTCAAACAAGGGATCTGGCTGGGTTTTCTCTGAGGCTCCTTCCAGCCCTAACACCTTGGCCTGACTGCTAAGGTGACTTTACTTGGATTCCTTTGCGCATCAATTTAGAGACTACACACAAATATCTACACTAAAATGCTCACACTGGTACCGAAAGAGGAAAATATGTGGTCATTGCTTCAATAAGATCTCTCTAATTATTTAATTTGCTTTACCTAATTATATAAATATAAAACTGGAATTTTTTGAATATTCATTTCATCAAAAAAGAAGTACATCTCTAAAATTGCCATCGCCTCTGAGATTTTTACAACCAAAACAGAGTAATTATGTTGGGCACCAAAAGCTTGCCCTATTAGGAATGAGCATCTTGGATCAATTCTCCAGTGTTTGGGCAACGTGAGAAAGGATGACAATGTTTTTAAGAAGTTGTTATTTTTCTCTGAGCTTCATTTCTTGAGTCACAGAAATTTTAATTTCTGCTTTCAATTAATTTAAATTGCAAACATTTTTGCAGCTTTCTGATGTATAAATCAAAGTACTCATTGAGCAACTACTGTGGGCCCACAATGCAAAATGGGGACCACAACATTTCAAGACAGACTATTAAAAGGTCACATGAATTTTGCATATTAAGATATTAGTGGTTTATTAGGAAATTCATGAAAAACCAGAGACTCAGATCAGATTTCTCTTCATTTTTTTTTATAATTCCCATTTGTATTAATGAGGAGCAAATGTTGTCTGAAGCTATGGGCCAAAAGTATTTAGTGGAGTAGAATTGGTTTTAAATAATAGAAATAGGTCTGAACTTCACCATTTCTTGACTTCTTTAAAACAGATGATATAAAGAAAGATATGAAATAGAAAATTTGGGAAGGAATGTCAACCGTGTAAAAAACAAGTAAATATATTTGATGGCCAAATAGCAGAGGAGGAAGGAGAAGCAACAGAAGACAAACTCAGGAGTTATTAGAGAATGTGGGTGAAACCAAAGCTTGAAAAGCTATACTGATTTCTGAAGGGAAATGAAGACATAGATGGTCATTCTCTTTGCCAAGCCAGAGTGATTACAGGAGTGTTTAAAACGTAATGCTTATAAAAAGAACTGGGATATCCAAATACAGCCACAGGTCGGAAACATCAATGCAAATATGTACTTTATTCAATGATGCTGAAAAGAACAGAGAACAGAAGATAAACATGTAAAAAAAATATATTGACATGTTATAGTAACATCTACTCATCAAGGGATCACTGTTCTGACAAACTCAATCACTCAAAATAAGATCAGGAAGCAAAAGGTCACAATGGCTTCCAACCAAAGGGCATGACGCTCGGGATTGTGCCTCAGGATCTCATTAGTCTTTGGGTCAATATGGCTGCAATAAACTGGATTGCCCAGACCCTTCCCACAAGGTCACAATTAGAAACACCAAACCAGACAACAGTGGGCAAGTACAGTGGTAAACAGAGAAAACCTTACTGCACAAGGTCAGTACGAAGCAGTCCCTGTAAACTTAAAGACGGGGTCGAGATCCATTTCATGCCAAAGTAAGGATCTTTACAAACCTCAATGGCCATCAGGGCATCACCAGATTATTATAAGGTTCAATGACTTTTCACAAGGACAACTAGACATCAAAATAAAATTAAATTATATCCTACAGATGGAGCAGAGTTATTTCAGTGTCAAGGAAAGAGTGTGGGAATAAGTCACAAGAAATGGATTCAGATCCATTCTAAACCATTTATTATCCATATGGCTCCAGGCAAGTCATTTAATCTTTCAGAGCCTGATTTCCCCCAAGTAAAAGGAGATGATGCCACCTGTCCTGCCCATCTAAAGGACTGTCATCAAATGTTTGTGAGCACTGAGTAAACCATGACCCGTAAATTAGCCCCACAGGTATACTACAGGAAGACGTTCACAACAAAATACTTCAAATTACTGTAGTCTTCTGAAAAATAAATGAGGCACCCATTATTATATATAATTATAATACACCAATATAAAGTGGAAAAGAAAAAAAATAAATGAGGTAAGCTTCTGTTACATGGAAATAACCAACAAGTGAAAGGCATATTTTGCTAACATTTTATGCAAGTTAACACATAGTCAATAGGATCATAATCTAGGTAGGAATCTAGGTCATCTCTAGCCAACCACCAGTCTTACAACAACTTTATGTTTCAAAGAAAATGCTCCTTTTTATCTAGTTCAGACACAGAATCCCCAACACATACAGTTAAATGGACCAAGCATCTCAACTCATTTTCACCTGAGTGGAATGAACAGCAGGCCAGAAAGCACAGTAACAGAGAAATCTACAGGAATAAGGCAGACACTGGCCAGACACTGGTATTCATGAGCTTCTCCCACGGTCAGGTCCCAGGTGTGAGGAAGCAGCCCGAGAGCATGAGCCACTCCTCAGCGCTGTGCTGGGGCAGGCACACTGCAAATCACTCCATCTTGCTGTGATCGCTCCTTACAAACTGACATGGTCCCAGGCTAGAGGTTCAGAGAGAAACCCAGGAAAATACCCACTATGGTGGATAAATGCTTACACGCACATAGCCATGAACTGGTTTTTAGACCAAGCAGTTTCCTGAGATGCAGTCCCAATTACACTGTGTCACAAGGCACCTGGAGTGTGCCAGGCCTTTCTACCGAGCCAAGAAAACAGGGGACTCTGCACAAACTTCACCCCGCTTACAACCTGTAAGTCTCAGGAAGGAGCTATACAGTGCACAAGCGTCACAAAACCCTGCTGAAAGAATTGAAGTCCACTGAGAGTGGTATTTTGCCACATGAAGGTTATGACCTAATAGGCAGTCATAAAATCAGGTTGCTAGGCCAGGACTGATATTTTCTATTTAATAAAGTAGAAGCAAAACAAGAAAGACTAGAGAGCACATATGTCAACACACAGTAAAGGGATGTAGCTTCACAAAGCTTTTGAGTGTGTGCACACACAAAATGTGCAAACTTGGAGCCAACAAGATGTATACTCATTACTCCAGACATGAGCAGAACATTTGAAAGTCTCTGACATAAACAACTGTAATGATGCTTCTGGGGCACTGAAAAACAAAAACAAAAAAAAAACCCAAAACCAAAAAAAAAAACCATTCACACCATAGTTCCACTGCAGAAGAGTCCTGGCTCCATTTGAAAGAGCTTTTATTACAGACAAAACTAGCTCAACTTTCTCAGAAACCAGAGAAAAATTCACTGCTTGAACTTTTGTTGAAATTTTTATGAGTTGGAGTTTGTACACGACCTTCGAGATTTCTCAAACTGGTGGCACAACCTTTCCCTGGTTACAATGACACATGGCCACACACCAACTGAATAAACCAACACAACCTAGAGGGTGAGATGTAAGCAGAGTCTGGTGATCCAAAGGAATGTAGGAGGACAGAATCCCCACCCTCTCCAGCTTCATAAAATAGCCACAGCACACCCATGAGACCAGGCACCTGAGCCCTGCTTATAAATCAAACCAAAGTGGGACCTTTAGGGCAGAAGAGCATCCAGGCATTCATATTTAAGGGCAAAGAACTGGGCTTGTAAAGCTAAAAAGGAAAAAAAAAGTATTTAAGCCATCTTTTTATAATAGGAATAGAGTGTGCTGATTAAATCAGTAATAAAATTACTTTAAGGTAGAAATCAAAGTTCTTTTTCCAGGAAGTCAACTGTACTCTGTGTACTTTCTGTTGGTAGGGGGGCGGGGGAGATTATGTAAATAAAAAACTCCTAGGCAAGATAATCACAGGCACCACACCAAGCACCAACCACAACCACCCACAAAGGTAAACTCACAAATTGTCTTTTGTATGATTTGTAAAAGAATCCTCGACCAATCAGGACTAAAGCAACACCTGTGCTCAGGTAAGAATTCTGGTTGATTTCAAAATGGAATACAGGAACACCAGACACCTAGTTTCCACCTTAGTTTCCAATTACAAAGTGAAGAGAATCTTACGGAGAGGAAACAAGAGAATACCAACCACAGGATAGATTTATTCTCATTTTCTCTTTCCAAGTTTATGAAAAAGACAAAAATTAAGTTGCGCAGTTCACTGAAATTTCAGCTGCTTGTAACTTTGAGTTTTCCTTCAAGAAGGATAAACAGACATTGAACCCAAACCTGACAATCGGCTTGTGCCACTAGAATGAGTTCAACCAGAGAACAGACTGACCTCCAGCCTTGTTTCACACTTAGTTCAACCATGTACAGAAAGTTTACTAAGCTGTGACTTAAAAACACACCTAAAGGGGTTGGGGTTGTAGCTCAGTGGTAAGAGTGCTTGCCTAGCATGTGTGAAACACTGGGTTTAAACTCAGCACCACATATAAATAAAGAAAATAAAGGTTCATCGATAACTAAAAAATATTTTTAAAAAAACACACCTAAAATACTTGAAGTGCACAATTAATTATGCAAGTAGCACTTTCAGAAATGTGACCACACTGGAATGATTTAGGAAATGGCTCAAAACACTCTTAGCAAAGAAGGAGAACACGGAGGCAGAGAGACTCTCCTCTCCTTATCTAGCTTATTCCCTCCAGTTTCTGACCACCTTCTTCCACTATCCATTCATTACCACTCCCAACATAGTCTTTTTCAAAAATAAGAGGGCATGAAAATGGCACGGTAGAGTCCCTCCCTCTTCATTCACCGTACCTAACAAGCACCTGCTCTATGAACAGCCCTGGGGGCCAGGTCTCTCCAGGTAACCTTACAATTCAAACTATTTTGATCTTGAACCTGGGGAAGACTCACTCTACAGTGAGTTTCTTTCTTTCCGGGTTGCTTTATATCAAGCCTAGTGAGCAACAGGAGCTCTCAGAACATAATGTGGCACACGTGAAACGTATCAAAATGCTCGTCTGAGCTCCAGGAATGAGTCTGCGGTGGTAGCAAGGGAGGCAGCAGCTGGGAGACCCAGCTCACAAACCTTCCCCACTTCCCCAGGGAAGATGGTCTCCCACAACTGCTGGGCCAAGCAAGTGCTCACCATTTATCCTGGTGTTTAAATAGCCGTAGTGTGGGGAGGCCAGCACAGTAATGGGCTTTAGTAAGAACTAAATAAATAATGGCTGGTTTAATATCCATGATAACCAGTCAGGCATCAAATGTCAGCCACAAAATGATAGGGAATGTCCTGAGATCCCCAATCAGATGGCCCAGTAAAGAGGCGTGGCACAGGCTGGGGAGGAGGGGAGTTAGTCCTAAACACCCCTGCCACCCTCCTAAGGCTCCTCCAGCCTCATACGAGGCACATCTGTGTCCACAAAAGTATGGATTTGATTATGCATAGGTTTTCTAATCACCTTTACTAAGACAGTGATCACTACAAATATCCTCTTTTATTAGGAAGATAAAAAATCCAGCTGGGCACAGTAGCACACACCTGTAATTCCTGCAACATGGGAGGCTGAGGCAGGAGGATCACAAGTTCCAAGCCAGCCTAAGTAATATAGGGACACCTTGTCTCAAAATAGAAAATACAAAGGGCTGAGGATGCAGCTCAGTAGTAAATTGCCCCTGGGTTAAATTCCTAGTACCCCCTCCCCCTCAAAAAAAAAAATCTAAAGTAAAGACCACTTGCATCTCTTAAAGCTAAAACAAGTTTAACTGTATCTTTGAAAACCACAGAGGCTGTTGCTAGAGGAACAAGGAATTACTAAATCCTGTGACGTCCCTTAGTAAAGACAGCCTAACATAAGAACCTGTAGTCTCATAACTGCCTTTCCTTATATGCCTATGGAATCACTCCAGCCAGCTCTTTGTCTCATCTCAGCGACAGCAGCCCTACGTGACCTGGGTCTATCCCTCAGTCTCCAAACCACTCCACTGGCCAGACCCACAGCAGGGTTTCAACCAGGTATTCACACAACAAATACTTACTGCCTATAAAGTCAGACACTGGATAAGACGCAGCCTAGACTTCAAAGAGCTACAAATCCAGGAGAAATATGAGGCACACCCCAAACATTCTCAAGCAGACTATTTGCCTCAAACCAAAAGTTATACAGTCCACAACCCCAGTACCTTAGGTACTTTGATATTATTTCTCTCTGAAGAATTACACTTGGTCCTCTGTCTCATGACGCGGAAGTTTTCAGTTCTTTCTAAATGATCTAAAACTATCTTGCTCATTAAACTAATTAATATTTTTATTAAACACCTGATATTCAGACATATTAAATAGATTAATTCATGCAAGGTATCACTATGTGTCTGGTTATGGTAAGCACTTGCTAAATATCAGCGATTGTTAATACTTATGGGTGGTCTGACTGATTCAGACATGACTTTCAGTTTAGTATTTCATTCATTTCAGGATTTGACATATACGATGAAGGATGAATTCCTTGGAGGATTACATAAAGGAAGTGATAGCTTCTGCTTGAGTTGCCTGGGTTGTACAAGTACTCCAAAACCTCCTCTTTCTACACTGAAAATCGAAGATATGTTTTGACTCAATTGTCTGTTGGTAATGAAGAGACTGCCAACCCAATGTCCTCAACTAGTATATACAACCAGATCCACTTTATAACTTGACACAGTATCTAAAAAACAGCCTGGCTTACTCAGTAAATTGTACCTGCTACTAATATGGATGATAAATAGGTATTACCCCCATTTACAGAAATGAAAACTAGAGCTTAAAGAGATTTGTGATTCGCCCCAGGTCACACAATTATCAAGTGACAGAAATGAAACACCCAGAGGCATGAGCAAGGGAGGTGGATGGCGTAGGTCCTAGACAAAACTATCAAGACATCATCACTGAGGCATCCAAGAATGAAGGCCACTGGAGGGTTGGTTCCAGAAGTTACACCACACAACTTATGTTTGATGCTTAATGGGATCACAGATGCTGCTACATTAAGATCAGCCTGGATGGGGATGGGAGCTGGGGGCCCGCGCAAAGGTGAAAACGGGAAAAACAATTAAGAGCAGACAGCATACTGTCAGGCTGTCTCTCCTTATCTGTCTGGACATCCTCCACTCCACACCTCATCTCTGCTCCCTATGGTCAGCCTTACTAATTGGTCAAAACAGCCACGATCCAAGGTTAATGCAGAGTGCCTGATGCATGTATTATTTGGGTGCAACAGTAAACAGCAGGCTGTCCTAAAATTATGTTGCTACAAAGTGAATCCTCTTTTTTGGCTATGCTCAAAGAAGTTCAGATACTAAGCACACAGCACTACTAGAACCCCCATTCAGCCTGTATAAACAGCACCATTAACAGCCCAGGGCTGTTCATGAGCCATTTACTGAGCTCTTCACCTTAGGGGTAAAAAAAGATAAACACAATTGGCTCTCTGCCCTAAAAGAGTTCACAGTCTAATCAAGCCACAGGCAAGTAAACAAATA
The DNA here is from genome assembly GCA_004024805.1 of Geosciurus inauris. Taxonomy (NCBI): domain Eukaryota; kingdom Metazoa; phylum Chordata; class Mammalia; order Rodentia; family Sciuridae; genus Geosciurus; species Geosciurus inauris. Next base: position 85,604 of record PVHX01003376.1, read on the forward strand.
AGTATAACCCAGCATATGACAAATGTAATTCCAGAGGGATGAAGAAGGCAGAGAGACAATGTACAGGAGGGAGAAAGCAGCTCTGCCCCACAGGATCAGGGGAGACTTCCCTGCCAGTTACCTGAGTTTGGAAGGTTAAGAAGGAAATCGTTATGGTCTGGAGCTGGAATGGCCCTCAAAGGCCCATGTGCTGAGGGCCTGATTCCCACTTCAGCAATGTTCAGAAGTGGGGGTTTGGGAAAGCGATTGGATCATGAGAGCTCAGACCTCATCTGTGGATTAATCCACTGACAGCTGAAAATTTGGACTACTGGGAGGTGGTGAAATCTGTAGACAGTGGGGCATGGTTGGAAGAAGTAGGTCCCTGGGAGTGTGCCCTGGGAGGCTAATTCTTGTCCCAGGGGTCCCTTACTTTCTTTCTCTTTTTTCCTTTAAGTTGTTCATGTCAGGTTTTTGGTCACAGTGATGGAAAACTGACTAACATAGAAGTCAAGAAGCAGAAAAGGGGGCTGGCGCATCCCAGCACAGGGAACGGGAAGATGAGGGAATGGACGATGCAGAGTGCTGAGCTGGGGAAGCTCCGTTGAGATAGGGGCTTCATTCTACAGGCAACAGGAGCCCCAAAGAATAATCCAATTACATTTGTATTTTAGAAAGATCACTCTGAAGCCAGGCATGGTGGCGCAAGCCTGTAATCCCAGCACTTAGGGAGGCTGAGACAGGAGAATCACGAATTCAAAGCCAGCCTCAACAATGGCAAGGCGCTAAGCAACTCTGTGAGACCCTGTCTCTACATGAAATACAAAACAGGGCTGGGGATGTGGCTCAGTGGGCCAGTACCCCCAAGTTCAATCCCCAGTACCAAAAAAAAAAGATCACTCTGGGAACAAGGTAGACTTAAGGATAGATCAAAGTGGAACAACGGTAGAGAAAATAAGAGAAAAAAGAAGACCATTCAGAAGTCCAGAAGAGAGCTGATGAAGACTCGAACCATGTAAGCAGACAGGTGGGTACAAACACAGCAGATCTTTAGGAGATAAAACTAATAAGGTTGGGAGTTAACTGAAGTAATTGATAGGAAATATTGGACTTTCAAAAGAACCTTAATTTGATCAAAATACTATAGTCAAAAACAATAAAAACCCTGAAATTATATGGAAACATAACACATTCTGTAATTACAAAAAACAAAACAGAGTAATGAACTCTAGTTAATGTGCAGGGTCTTTTGAAATTATTTTAGAAATCACAATTTGTAAAGAACAATGTCAAAAACAGTTTTCATAACTCAGAAAAGACATTTCAAAGGAAAAGAACACAAGTTCCTCACCTCCAAACCCAAGTCCTGACAAGTTACTTCTTTTATTACTCTATTTTTAGTAATCTAAGTGTCTAATTCTCAAAACAAGTTCACAAACTTTTTTTTAATTAATTAAAGAAGGGTATTAGATAAAACATAATCTCAATAGAACTTCAACAATTTAATTACCAAATAAAGATGTTTCTGTAATAAAAAGAAGTGGTGTGGCAACAGAGTAGCAACTTCAAAAGAACAAATAATCAAAGGTCAATCAAGGGCAGTTTCAGTGGGCCAGATAAAATATTAAGTGGCACTCACTCTTTGTCTCTTTCACAGAACATCAACTTCAGCAGGAAATTAAGAAGGAAAACATTACATTCGCTGCACTGAGAGTATTCTTCATATCTCTTTTGTTAACACAAACTCTATTTAGCTATTTTTCTGATGTGCAAAGTGGTCCTCAAAATAAATAAAACATATTTAGTTTTACTCACATATTTGGAATGTTACTTTGATAACATTTATCAATGTTTTTAAGGTTTCCTTAACTCCATAAAAAAACTATTCTTAAGTCCCATAATTTTAATGATTTTACTACTGAAAAATAAAGCACAGCTACTTACATGGAAAGAGGATCTTGAACTCACTGCTTTTGGTCTTCAAAGCCATTTTCCTCCATTACAATATCTAAAGTTATTACTAATATAATTATACACAAGGTTCCTGTTTTTCTGCAACTATTTTATTGGGGGGGAATGGAGTGACATTACTTTATAAATAGCTAACTACCACCTTCAAAAATTGATGATCTGGTGTATGGACTATTCATTGGCCCCACTAGGGCCATCTCTGGACTTGGTCCCCACCTCTCGGAGGGCAGCGCTCAGGGTTGAAGCCAGCACCTTCAAATGCTAATCACTTGTTCTGACACTGATCTACTCCCCCAGCCCTACCTCTGGCCATTTTTGAAATTACTGGGAAAGGAGGCCACTGAAATTAAAATGAGACAAATTTGGTAATGTTATTAAGTTCATATGTTAAAGTCTAGGAGAAAATGAAAACACTCTTTAAACCAGGCTTTGCCTGTCAATTGGCCTAACTGCTAACCTGCCAATTTCCAGGATCATCAATCATGCCTCTGCACAGCTAAACAGAGAGCTGGAGATACAACAAAACATGTTCTGCTCAGTGAGAGTATACCCCATGATTATTCCACTGTTTCTGGTTTTACATGTGTGAGCAAGGAAAGGCAGGCACAGAATAAATACTACTAATCATTAGTTTTTCTCAGGAACCTTCTATAGTGCTGGTAAAGAAAGTGCTCACTGAATATTGTTTAATTTCATACTAACAGCCAGGAGACCAAAAAAGATGTCAAAATGTTTCAAATAAAGTACTTTAATCTGGACTTTCTCATCCAAGCCATTCCTGTTATAATTTCTCACAATTATCCTGCATTTTCTATTTAATTTCCCATTAGACGTCTTCTATACTTCGCCATTTACATATGAACTTCGGGGGTCTATGTGCTACGTGTGTTTGCATTTTGCACACAGTACTCAGTTTCTGCTACTCTAATAACTGTCCTCACAGCTCCATATGGAAAGCTACACATTGTCTCATCTATAACTATACTCCCCTTCTTACTACACAGTCACCTAATAAAATAGCTCTTGGATCCATTGGATATAATACTTAAAACACTGATTCCCACCCTTGATTTGTGTGGTTAAGTCAAAACATCATCTGCTATTGTAAGGGATCACAGCCCTAAGATTTTACCCAATTCATTATTATCTTCCTGAGTACAAATGTTGACACAAGAGAGTTCTGAAACTTGTTATGTGTTGTAACAAAATAAAAGTGTAAGTGTTTACTGGTAGTTGCTTTAGACATACCACTAGGTTTCTTCTGCAAACGTTTTAAATTCAGAAAAAGCAGTTAGATGCATATTAGTCACTTCTAATCTTAGAGAAAGTCATTGTAAAAAGACCTTCTGTTTCATAAAACGAATATGTGTCTTATACAACTGTCTATCCACCCTGATAGCAGGGATTCATTTGGTGGACTCCTTGTGCAAAGTGGTGTTACCTGGAGACAATGGGCAGGGAACAAACAGATGGCCTTGCAGCAGCTCCTGGAGGTGGGGGAGAAATCACCAGGAGGCTCTAGAACCAGCCTTCCTGCCATCCAGAACCCACAGGTGCAAGGCTGACTTGTCAGGCTATAGCTGCCCCACTTCTTGCCCCACGCCTGATGGTAGTGTTTGAAATGTGGGAGAAGGAGATGTGGAGCAGGTTCTTAGAAAACTGTAAATCAAAGAGTATTCAAGTAAGGTAGGGGGTTTGGGGAGTAAAACTAAAAGGAAAGTGGATTAGGTTGCATGTGGTCTGGGAAGTCCAATATAAAAGATGTGCTTCCCATTCCCATCAGACCAATATGTTTTCAAGCCATATTTATTGGAAACCAAATCCTAATATGGCCATTAGGTATTCATAGCACCAATCAATAATCCTTGCTAGAGTTTCAGCATATTTGATGCTCCTAAGGGGGATGAGGGGGACCTCAATCCTGCATAATTTTTCTTAAAGACTTTTCCTCTTTAGATCTACTAGTGTAAACAAATGTCATTTGTACATTTTTTCAAAGGAGAAGAATCATGTGGAATAAAGATCAACTATTATAATATGCCCCTGAGACAATATGTCAAAGTCGGGAGCCATTTTTCTTTTGTAAGTCAAACGCGAAATGGAATATAATATTGTGAATTTTGATGTATAGGCAGGTGTTAAGGATTCCCCATAACTCCATATGTCAAAAATAAAATTTATTTGAGCCCCATTATTTTCTAAGAACCATATAAATTTACACATTGTATCACATCTCCATGAGGCTACTGTATCCCATTACATGAAGGATCAATGGCATAATCTTTCACACTGTTACATAAACAAGTCCTACCTTCGTTTTACAAGTTGCCTCTCTTTCTTATAATGACTTCTTTATTTTCTCCAAGTCAAGTGTGCAGTACTTGCTTCATTTCCCCACTAAAACTAACATGCAATTCTATTCCCTCTCTTTCTCTTTACTGTTAATTTAGATGATACTCCACAATGGAAGCCCTAAAGGTACCTGCTTACATGTATATAATCGTCAACAGAAACTTGACAGTGGCTGATTTATAACAAATCCTAAGAAACAACTTTCAGCAAAGGCCAAAGGCATCAAAACTACACCCTCCTGCAACCACAGCACTACTGTATCCAGCCTTGCTTCAAACATTACAACCCAACCATTTCCCCAAACCACAGCTTATTCCTTATTTAGAAAAGTCAAGTTCATGGACTTACTAAACCACATAGCTCCAGCCAGAAAGCACAAATGCTTTTTTCCAGCCTGGCAATTATATAGCATCTAAACTAAAAAGCCATGTTTTCAAACTCAGTATCAGTGGACAACTTTTGACCACCTCTTGACATAATAAACAACTGACATGTTCAAAGAGTATTAACTGGTCCCTCCTGTTCCACAGTTTAATAGACAAACAGAGATGGTTTAATACACATTACGCAAAGGAGGCTGCACTCAATTCTCAGTCTGCACAGTGTAATTACTGCACCCATAAGCACATACTTAGCTTAGTTGAGCTTCTCTCACATTTCAGCAGTTTTGTTTCCCCAAAGAGGGGGAAGAACAGGTCCCTGAGAGATTCTCCCGAGGTTTCTCTTGGCATGGGAAGAATGTGATGAACAGGGGAAACACAATCACTCTGACTGTCTGTCTTGGGCTCCTTTGTGATACTTAAATAGGGCTTCCCTACTGGGCTTTGCACCCAGTGGAGAAACCATTTTAGAGTTGAACAATTCAGTCCCCATAGCAAACATGCTAAGAGGAAGAACTCAGAAATTCTAAACCTAAAATAGGGGACTGGTGAGAAATACTCAAAGTTTTCCCTGTCTCCCAGCAGACCTGATATCTTTCCTTACCTTTGAGAGGGGGGAAAGCATGCTAATCCTGAGCACAGAAACCAACACTGGTCTGAAAAGGAACTTGACAGAAATCCAAAAACTCTTTTTGGCCAAGATAGTAAAGTTAAGCTCCTGTATGTTCATTCCCCTCCATGGCATATCCCAACACCTGTCTAATTCAGGCATCCGTGTAACTTGTTAGTCTTCTTAGAAAGAGGAAAAGGAAAAAACACAAACAAAAACCTATCAATGATTCCCAAAGTTTTCTCAGTGCAGTTTCTCCATGTTCTAACCCCAGACAGTAAGATCAGAAGATTCCCTATGTGGTGGTGGTGGCTTTCCAATGAACTTCACAAAAGTCACATAAGGGTGACTAGAGGAGGGAGGGAGGGTGCTGAGAGCATAAAACAGCTATTTTATCCTCTTGGAAGGGTACAATCTCAAGGCAAATCTAGTGGAGAAGCATTTGCATTTCAGACATGTAAATGAATGAATGATGCTGAACTCCTATACCAAAAAAGGAGGAAAAAAACTCCTAATGGGGCAAAAAATCATCAAGGGAAATCAGTAATCAAAACAAATAATTCTATATAACAAACTTTTAAATGCTTAAATAAAAAAAAAAATCAAGTCACCTTTTTTGGGCTGGGTTCTGTATTTCCAGTGTTCATCATCTGCTTCCACCTGCTGCCCATAAACCGACAGCTCTCCATCACTGCGAAACAGCCTCTTTGTCTGCCTGGACAAGGAGGAGAAATTTATCCAACTCACAGCACGTGAGAGAGACCCTGAGTTTGGCTTGAGTCTGAAGGAACCTGAAGAACCTTCCTTTTTCATCTTCTTTCACATCAGACTCGACTAGAGACAAAGGACGTCCAGATAAACAAAAAGCTCCGTTTTTTAGATTGGCCCAGGTCCTCCAAATTGCCTGCTGCTTTCCATTTAATCAGACAATGTTGAGAGTCAGGCATGGCATTATGCAAAAGACTGCTTCTGTCAACCGATTAAAAAGAAAAATAAAGGATTAAGATATTTAAAAAAAAAATTCACCCTGGCCACATACTGGTAACTCAGTTCTAGGTCAGACATGTCCACAGTCAAAAAAATAAAAAATAAAAATAAATACCAGCACAGTTTTTTTAAAAACGAAGCAGGCTGTTCATTTCAGGCACACTTGTCAGGACTTTGTAAAGAACAGAACCAAGGCACTCCAACACTTTGGTGTGTTCCTAGCATCCCAAACTGTAATCCTACGCTTCTCTCAGGCATCTTTCCTCACAAGGGCAGAAAGCCAGCTGTCTGGTGCGCAAGGACTTCTCACCCTGGAGAAAAAGATCCAGCATTTCTCACCCTGGAGAAAAAGATCCAGCTTCCAGCAGGCCCCCAGTTCTAAGCTCACCCACACAGGTTACTCGGGAAAAACCAAAGAGCTCAGCTCACTTGTCCCGGCACAGCGCAGAATCATAAACCGCCCACTTGCCCTCCTTCCCGTCTGGGAAGCGCTCAGAGCCGCAGGACTCCACAAACAATAAAACAGGCTGCGTGGCTATTGCTTGGATTACAGAGGGAGCGCTCCCCTGAAAGACGATAGGCTTGCCCGCCACTGAAGGCACCTCATTGGAGACAGAAAGCCCCGCCCCTCCACAGTCAATACTAAAGTGGAAGCTCAAACTTCCCAACTCCTGAAAAGCTTTGGAAATGCAAATCGGTGCCGATTTTTAAAAAGAATTCGCTAATGAATTATCAGACCATACTTCTGAAAGTGCAATTTTAAGAAAGGGTTTTAATACAGTATAGTTGTCTACAAATCCAGCATTCCTGAGTGGACTGAGAATTGTCATCACCTACGGAAATACACTTATCAAGAAAATGAAATGACGCAGCTCTTGTCCTGGCATAGCACAGAATCATAAACTGCTCCCAGATTTCAGCAAGGTGAAATGCAGCTGCACCTGTTACCGCCTCCTTCCCTGCTGCTACCAGCAGGAGAGTGTGGGGGCCAGGGCCACCTCTGCCTCTCCCACTAGCCACACCCGCAGCTGGAGTATTCCTCTCTACCCTTAAATGATCCTCCTATCCCAGAGGCTCATCCTCTGAGAGCTATGTTAAAGCAATTAGTTGCAGGCTCTAACCCCAAGCATCCTATGCAAAATATCTAGAGCCCCATCTTGCACAGTCCCGAGGGTGTTAACAGTCTCTGAATGTGTCCATCAAAGAGACCTGGGTCAGCATTCCTTTCTCCAAAGTATAAATCTGAGTAAGGTGAATAAGCAACAATTAGAGAACTAGAGCCTTCAACTTTGCTTTACATCAAACAAATACAATGGAAAATAAACTTTGACTAAATGTTATAAAAGCAGAACTCTGAAACATATATCGAATCCAATCACCAAGACTGTAAGAAAATGGCTTTACAAGCTCACAAGGACCAGAATATTTGTAGGAAAAAAAAAAAAAATCACAGAGCCAAGTGTTCCTAGCTCATACAGCAGCTCATACAACACTGTGAACACAACAGAAAACAGACTCAGAACCAAAGCGTGAAGCGATGAAACAGTCAAGGTGGCACCAAAACTGACCATTAAAAGCTAAAAGTGCCCTCAAGAGACCATCGGTTTAAACCCTTCAAGTTGTAGAAAGGGAGAGACTCAGGCCCTGGGGAAGTACATGCAGTCAGTAAAGTACGCTGCCATGCAGTCAGTAAAGGGGAAAGGTACCAAGTTGTGCCAGACACCACTGGGGACAGAGCTTCACCACTTACCAGGGATGCTAGTCCCATCACCAAGTGCTCTGGACCTGCTTCAGCTCTTAAATTGGAATGATATATCTATTTGTCCACCCTTATATGGGCAAAAATGATAGTTATGCATAACACCAGTGGTGAACACCAAAGTTCAAACATCCAGTGTATTCTGTCCCATGAATGGACACTTTTGAGAATCTAAATATGTAAAAAGTTGAAAAACACTCTCATCAGAAAATACATAAATACTTCCAATGCTGTTACGATTTTAGAGGTTCATGGGACCTCCTGACATAGCACCTTTGCTCTCTAAAGATTCATGGACCCTAAACAATGAACATGATTCTTCCTGTTGTACGTATCCTGCAGCTATATTTTTAATTTGGATATATCTAAGCCTAAACCTTGTGCTGTTACTGATAGACCAGGAAAAAAGTTGGCTGCTGTCCTCCTCAGGGGTATGCATGCATACAAAAGCACAAGAGCATTGGTGTCCCTAGTAGCCAGTGAGTGCTCCTCAGGTATCCCCTGTCCCTGTACACATCTGGGAAAAAGCTGATGACAGTAGCCAGAGGAAAATTCACTGCCAAGCAACCAAGAACCATTAATAACTGGCCCATTCAAGGACTAGACTCAAGAGTTTCCCTAAGTACGTTGGATTTATTTATCTATTACTTTGAAGATTATAGCTGAAATTATTTTAAGAAAAAAACAGTATCCCTAAAATTAGACAAAACTCTAGATTTCCAGAAATCATGTTCTCATGAATCACAAGACCTAGTGATACATTTGCACAATAACCAATCCTTTGTTTACTGACTAATCCATGTTTCTGTTATGTTGGGCCTTGATTATTAAATCTTCACCCATGTAAAAGAAAGTCAAACAAATCAAATACTTTTACAACTGAGTCAGAGTTGCTTGTGACCATGAGAGAATGCAATGGCTTAAATCAACTTTAGAGTAAATATTTAAATTTTAACTATTCAAGTTAATATTCCAGTTTGCTCAGAAGGTCCTACATGGGCTGACTGAGAATTTGTTACATTGACTCAAACTATATGTACTTAACCACTATTATAATCCACCCATTCTAATGATCTTAACTATCGAGGCAGCAGCCACAAAACCCAGGCCTCTGTAGGACCAGAGGTGTTACGTGTCATGTACTTTATATATACTATGCTAATCATCACAATAATCCTGCCATAGACTATCTCTAATTTTTTTTCCAAATAACTTCAGCTGTAATCATCAAAATAACAAAACATTTTATTTTAACCATTTTTCCCCATGAAAATCTACAACAGAACACACTCTACCTAGACCTTTCGAACAGACTTGCCGAACAGATTTTTACCCCGTGTTCCTGACTGTACTGGGCTTTCCCATCTCCCCTCTCACCGTCAGGCTGTCAAACTGCAACTTCTGCTGTCATCACATGTGCCAATAACTGCTCCCTCCCACCACTTTTCCACTGCTGAGCTCCAGGCACCAAGAAATCAGATAAACAAGCTTGCTTAAATTATAGGTTTCACAGGCGTCTGAGAGCAAAGAATGAAATGTGTAGCTTTAGAAGGGCTTTGTCGCAGCTGCAGCCTGCCTAGCACCCTTGTCCCTCGCTTGTGTGATGGGAGCCAAAAGTTTGCAGTGGCTGGATAATGACCCCAGGTAGACCTGATGATTGACTTTGACTGCCTGCCTTTTTCATATTAAGTTCTTAACACTTGAGAGTTGCCTAACCATCATGAGAAATTATAGTATTCCAGGAATAATTTAAGTAATACATTCAAGAAAAGTTCTCTAGAAAAACTGGGAGTTGCCAGTTTTACAAGGAAAAGTTCTAGAATCATCTTCCTGCATCAATCTGGAAAGATTTCTTTGAACTTCTACCAAGAGTCAAAGGGATACATTGGATAAGTTTGGGAGAGACTTGCCAAATGACGCAATAATTCATGTTTCAATACATACAAGCATCCTTTAAAAAGGCATTTAGCTCAAATGAAAGTTTTTGATTTAATAAAAATTGTTAGACATGACAGGATATAGGATCAGAAAAACCCCTCCACCAATCAGGCGTGTAATTACTCTAGTTGCCATCTGTGTAAAATGCCAGCCAAGAGCAGGAACTCATTTCAAGTGCCATCAGTTTGTGCCCTCAAAGACCTCAAATGAGCAGTGACTTTTAAATTGCCCATGCACCTCGTCTGCCCTGTGTAACCTAGAAGGGAGGAGCCAGACAGAGCCCTGATGCTGCAAATCAATGGGGTACGGTGCTGGGTAGTTAGAGTTGATGGGGTGGGTGGATCTGGCTGGGAGTGGGGTACACAACCAGAAGGCTTATGAACAGAGACAAAGGTAGGGGGAATACAACAGACAGCAGTGAGGAGAGTCACATAACACTGTCATGTTCTAAACAGCCCTGGTGGGGGGTGGGAGCAGTGAAGTGTGGCTCTTATCAGATTTCCACTGAATCGCCCAGACAACCCTTGGGGACCTTAAACCTCTAGGACAGGGTAGTAGGTAGGTTTTCCAACTGCCATTTTTCGTGAATAATTTAAGAGTAGATGTAAATGAGGTAATTTGTAAGCACAAATAATAAAAGATTATCTCAGCATCTAAAAGTAAATAGCTCGAGCCAGATATTTATACCTATAAAAAAAGAAAGAAAACAAAACCCAAACCATATTACCACCAGCATCATAACAAACTCCCCACAGTACACCATCTCCAACTTCCCTTACCCATCTCCCACCCTCTCCCCATTTCTGCCAAATTAAACAACTGAGCTCCAGAAAGAGGTCGTAGAAGACAAAACACGCACCTCTTTTCACGACTGGTCCTATTTTTAGGTTGTCCTCACCTACCACTGCATCAGTGTCTGAAAGGAAGAAAAGCTCTGCCTGTTTATTAGAAGCCATCATCCCTTTCCATTGAATTAAAAGTGCTGTCCCCTCAGATGGAAAGACTGACCCACACATTTGTGTGGAAACCCACCTTTCAGTGCCTTCATGAAAGGCCTCTGCACGGAAGTGATATCCTGGGCCTGAGCCACACTGTTCCCATGGAATCCCTTGGTACAGGAGCAAAATGGCAGCACATTATTGCCCTCAATCCCCTGAGGCAGAACACACTGCAAGGGATAATGGCTGTCACTGGTGCAGAAGCTGCTGCTGAAGAGAATGGGACTGTCAGAGGCTTGGTGAGCAGTCGATAGCCATGAAGGCACACCATTCCAAGCTTAACCAAGAAAACATACATGAACCGAGAGGTTTAGATGAGAAGGTCCTCTCAAACTAAGCTTCGACTGTCCCATTCTCCTAATATGAGACAACCAAGGGCAAGCTTGATTTTAGATCAAACAAAATTCCAAACAAATAAATTTTTTAAAATCATGATTTCCATTGTTCCTGATATCCTTCCCATGGCCTCTCCCATGATTACTGTACTATTAACTTTTTCTATCTACTCATCCAGTTTTTTTTTGTTTTGTTTTTTACCGAGTTCATAAATCACAAGAAATCTTATTAAAATACAGAGTTGATTCAGGCCTGGGGAAGGGCCTAAAATTCTAAACTCCAAAATGCACCCAGGTGATACAGTATAGGGGACCACATTTGCGTTGGCACAGCACTAGACTCCAGTGCCCCTGAGGGCAGGGAGCTCAGCCGTCAACTCCCTGCAACACCTCATTCACAGCCAGCATTTAACAGGTGTCAGCTGAAGGTGAACAGTGGAACCTATCCCTCCCATGGCTCCTTTTCTCTTTGAACTTATGGTTCAAGGCAAGGAGAGTAGTAAATCTTTATAGTGATCACTTCTTCATCATTAAATCCCCAAAAGGAAAAGGAAAAATTAAGCTGGTCACAAAAATATAATCTGAATTAAAGGGTTAATAATAAAATTTCATTTTTCATATAGTTAGACTGTTTAACTTTGAAAAGAAAGAAGGGTTGTTACTGATAGGCTCTGTGCTTTTCTTAACTTGTTAGGACATCTTAATTTCTTAAATCATCCATGCACCAAAACTCCAGAATCCAATAATCCAACCCAGAACCTGAAACAGTCAACAGTGAGCTAAAGCCTGCACTTGCCTTGGTAAATCTATGGACAGGCTGGGAGCTCCCTGGTTCCATCAGGTGACTTTAATTGTTCTGTAGCCATGGAAAGTTTTTTACATCAGTTTCTCCTAGTAGATGTTTAAGACAAAGAAGCTTTCAGTCAACCTTAAGTGATTCCCAAAGAGTCTATTCTATTTAACTCAAAGGAATGTGGCTCAGTGGTAGAGCCACTTGCTTTGCAGGCACAAGGCCCTAGGTTTCAATCCCCCAGATGCGGAGGGGAGGTGGGGGTCACCTTCCCCATTTAGCTATATCTGTAAAACTATACTCACTTTGGCTCTACAGAGCACACTGCATATATCTGGTTTTTTAACAGGCATTTTATCAATTTGGCCAACCTCTACTGCACTTCCACTACATGTCACAGACTCATGTTTAATCTTGCTGATACCAGCAGTGATTCCAAAGGACCAGATAAAATCTTACTTCTAACATACTCTTAACAGAATTGAGTATAAAGTACTTAAAATTCTTTAATCAGTGTCACTCAGAACCCAAATTCTAGTATATCTTCAAGAAAAGAAAGGGAAATCAAATATATATGTACAGGTTTATTCAGCCCTTAGGCATCTGTCTGCATCACTCTGTGAGTCACCTCCAGAGATGCAAAGAGCCAAGAGAGGGATCAGTTCAAATATGTACTGATCCCTAGCTAGGAAATCAGCCAGGCAGGCTGAGCATAAAGCACAAAAGATAAGGTTTTGCCCTAGAGGAATTTAACATTGCTGTAGGAAACAGATAACACCCACAGCTACTTTTAACAAAACACAACATAACATCACACACACATTCGTGTGCACGCATGCGCGCACACACACACGGGGGTGGGGCAAACTGGGCCTTTAGTAGAGCATCCAGGGGTCTGAATGGGTTCTTCAGGATGAGAAATGCTCTCTGAGCTGAGTTTCTAGTGGTCGGGGGTCGGGGGATGTGGCTGACCAGTGCTTGGTAAACCCGCTCTCAGGTGTGGCAGGGGGGACACAGGAAATCCAGATCTGTAGTATTTGCCAGTTTCCATGGTGTTAAAGCCTCCCACCAGGGCCAGTTTCAAGCTACCAACAATTTACAACCAGTCTACTAAAATGCCAAAAATTCAAGAAAGGGCTCTCATAGTCAATACATACTAGCTCTAGCATACCATTGAATTTGGCCAGCTGCTTATGGTAAAATCAGTGATTGGTAGAAAACTAAGAGTCCCGTGATCATTAAGTTTTGTAGTATAGTAAGAAGAGTGATGCCTATAAATGTCACCTGATGTAGGGGGGGAAAAGGTATGTAGCTGTGATTGGGTTGAAAATCTTGAGACTGGGATACTGTCCTGTGTTACCTGGGTGAGCCCTAAATGCAAGCACACCTGTCCTTTTAAAGTAAAAAGCAGAGGGAGATATCAGAAGAGGAAGGAAGAAGTTATGATCTGACCATAAATGCTGGAAGCAGTGAGAAACAGGAGCTCTCTGGAGCCTCCAAAGGGAGTGCAGCCTTCTGGCCTTCAGAACTCAAGAGAATAAATTCTCATTGTTTAACGCTACCAAGTTGGGGGGGAATTTTCACAGCAGGTACAGAGAATGCAAAGATATACCAAGGGAAGTTTTGCAACCCATTATATTTTTTAGCATTTCTGTTCATTTTTTTTGGTAAGAGTTCTAGATTTTTTTGTTTTTGCATTCTTATACATTTCAAAATTCCTAATTTCCTTTTAACTACTTATTTTGTGCTATTCATAAAAGCACAAGCTGGGGAAACATAGTCTAATGGGCTACTTGAAGTAGGAATAATTGCCAACAATGACAATTTGTAGAAACTTTTGACAAGAACTCTAACAAGAATCTGGAAGTGTATATGTCAAGTGTTCTATGTAGCTGACACTAGGCTGGTGACTTACAGTGTGAGTCTGAGGCCTTACTTTGAGTCTTTTCTGTTATATTAGCATGCCTTGAACAAGAAAAATACAACAATCATAAAAGAAAGGAAGTTTTAAAAGTTTGTATTAGTCAATGTCCCACTGCTGTGACAAAATATTTGATATAAACAAAGGAGGAAAGAGCTACTTTGGCTCATGGTTTCAAAGGTTTCAGTCCAGGATTGGCGGCTCCATTGCTCTAGACCTGAGGCAAGGCAGAACATCGTGGCAGAAAGATGTAGCAGAGAAAAGCTGCTCTGCTCATGGCAGCCAGGAAGCAAAGTGAGAGGAAGGGCCTGGGGACAAGAATACCCTTCCAGGGCACATTCCCAGTGACCTACTTCCTCCAACCATGCCCCACCTCCCAACGGTCCGTGCAGCTACCAATGGATTAACCCTCAGAGCCCCCAATCACCTCCCAAACCCCCACCTCTGAATAGTGCTCTACGGGGACCACGCCCTTCACGTGTGAGTGTCTTCAGGCCACCTCACATCCACACCGTAACAAGGTCCCACTAAAATCAATTTTTTAAGACAATAATGCCTGCGTGGGTTGTTTGAAAATATTTTTGATTTTGTGTGAGGTAGGTCATGATGTAATGAAAACTGCTACTTTTTTAGTCAAAGTGGCCTTCATTTGAAGAGAAATTTTTTAATTATTCAGAATGTTATGTAGAGGGATGTAACCTTCAGTTACTTTAAATTATTACATTTCCTCAATTCCCAAAAGTCCTTTTACCCTGGAGAAATAACAAAGTGAAAAAAAAAATTTTTTTCTAAATGTTGAGCAGAGAAAACAGAAAATTCTGAAACCAGTGAGCAGATAGTCACGATGGACTAACTTACCTCCAGTCACGTTGTTCTAGGCAGATCCTTGCTGTCACCCTGCTAAGTGTAGAGTTAGAACTAAAGAAACCACAAATGTTCCTGTTCTTCAAAGATCCTTTCATGAACAGCACTGCAATTATCCTCCAAAAATTACATATAACCTTCTTTGAAAAAAAGTATGATAGTAATCAAATAGACATGGATTTTATGCCATTTTAAATTACCCACACAGCTATGTCTCTGTATTACTGTAACTTATTTAAAACACTTGTGACAACAAAACTCTCTCCCCGTCTGTCACATATATGTACATACACACTCTTATCCTGAACTTATGTGTAGCCAAATAAGAAGTTAAGGTTTTATTCAGAACACCCATGTCAGATCACCTGGGATGGTGGAGGGGGAAGGCCAGGAAAGTTTGTTTAAAATCCACATTCCTGGATCCTGTTTAGTACATACTTTTGTAAAGGAACCTAGGACTTAAGCTTCCAAGAGGAATCTCTGTCGTGGTGAAGTCTGAAAACCACTAGTTTTCAAATTGTTAAACTACAATTCAAGTAAGTATGCAGAGTTGAAGTCTCTACTTACAATTTCACTGAAAATGCACAAACATTATATCATGAGTATAGACTTAGTACTAAATGAATAAAAAGTAGACTAGTACGGCTGGGTGCAGTGGAACATGCTTGTAATCCCAATAACTCAAGAGGCTGAGGAAAGAAGATCACAAGTTTGAGGCCAGTCTCAGCAACTTAGCAAAGTCCTAAGCAATTTAGCAAGACCCTGTTTCAAAACAAAACAAAAAAAAAACTAGCACACCGCCCCGTGGAAAAAAAAAAGGCTAGGATGATATAA
This sequence comes from Geosciurus inauris, assembly GCA_004024805.1. Classification (NCBI taxonomy): domain Eukaryota; kingdom Metazoa; phylum Chordata; class Mammalia; order Rodentia; family Sciuridae; genus Geosciurus; species Geosciurus inauris. Next base: position 101,322 of record PVHX01003376.1, read on the forward strand.
CTAAGGTATTATCACTAGATACTGCAAGCAAGATATAGTAGAATGATTAATTTTAAGGGTTTTAGATACTCGCTTTTGTATTTTTTTCTATAGTTAGTAAGCTAAACATACACTATAAATTTTCTAATCATCTAAGTTTTAATTTTCATTCAGAATCATGTTAAACATAAAAAAGAAGAGAAACCAGCATGGACTTAATAATTAACAGTCTGCCATGTTCATCTGTTTGCTTGGGGTCTTTTTTTATTTTAATGCTTCAGTTTTTAAAATATAATATGTTACAGATAAACAAATATCCTAACTTTCCCCATTGCCCTGGAGAAACCACTTTTCCAAATTCCTATTTTTCTTCATGCCCTTGTGTTCATCAACAAGACATAGTACTGCATTATTTGCATTTCATAGATGGAATTATTCTGCCCAAGTGATTTTTAAAGTTATTTTTATAAAATGATATTTAAAATTTTCTACTCACTCTGCAACTAAGGGAACCATTGACCTGACACCCCTTATAAACCAATTCACCTGATCCTTTTCCCACATCCTTGTTTGGCTAAAGGAACACTTCACAGTTGGATATATTTTTAAAATTTGCTGAAGGGCATGGCCTTTTCTGTTTCTCCCACATGTTGTGTCTAATAAAACTGTGCAGGTTGCATAAGAGCATTTTTTTAAAAAAATGTAACAAATTTATATTTCTGGGGCTCATACAAACATTGGGGCTCAGGACATGCCACTCCAAAGTATGTTGTGGGAGAGTAGAATGTGACACCCCAAAATATACTTCTGGGGCATATTTTGAGATGGTTGTTCTGAGACATTGCTGACTCAGAGGTCTGTATCTGTAGAAGAAATCTACATTCTTAGTACATGAATCAGGATAAGGGCTGCTGCAGACAGCTTATTACCTAAGAGACTTCATCGACACAAGACAACCTGATTCACTGTGTATCTCCTCCCCACACCCCATAGTTTGTGTCACCATCCCTCCAAAAGCTCCAAGCCCCTATTACTTTCAGTAGCTCAGATGCCATGTAAGTTTCAATTGTCTGACTTTCCTATTTGTGGAATTCTTGTGTGTAGATAATTGAACATAAGTTTTCTCCTATTAGTCTGTCTTTTGTCCATTTAATTTGTATCCCAGCCAAAGCACCTAGAAAGGTGGGGGAGGCCATTTTTCCCTCCTCTACAAAAACACAACTTGGTAAAACAAAAAGACAGCTTGAGGTTTTTCTCTTCACCTCAACTATTTTTTGCAACCAACTGCACTGCTGACTCTCCCAACAGTTTTCAAAATCTCCAAATAAAAAGCTCTTTAGAGAAGGGGAATCCAATTTGAAAGTGACTACTTTAGTTGTCCCTGTGAAATCACATTTGTCAGAGACTTCAATCAACTCATTCCATAAGGAGAAACTTAGAAAATCAAAGGCCTAAAGAGCACTTAAGACACTCAGAAATTTTGGGTGAAATGCTTGTTCCCCAGGGACAAAAATGGATACGTTAAATCAAGAGAACTTCCGTTATTATAATACGTTACTCAAGCTCCCAAAATGAACCTCAAAGAGGATGAAGTACTTCTATAAGTGAACGCCAGGTGCTTCCCACTGGTGGCGGAGCCTGGCAGGACAACTGAAGGAAGGCAGTAGCTATGGAAGGTCTCCTTTCAAATCTCCTGCCTCCACCACAGCCACAGGCACCTCCAGAAGACAGCAAGAGCTGTGACAGTGCTGTCCCAGAAGGCACCCAAATGAGCAAGGTCCCACAGACCCTCAGCTGTACCACCCTGGGTCCTCTTGTCTATGCCCAAACTCTGCATGGCAGACACCAGGGACTAACTGAGATAGCAGGTGACCTCACAGTCTGTGAAATAGATGTGGCTAGCAGACACATCTAGATGATGTCCGGCCTAGGCCAGGGGCAGGTGCTACCAACTATATCTGATATGTTGGGGGTGGGGGGGTGCTGGAAGAGACAGTGAGACTCCCAAGAGGGGAGTTCCACACAGGGAGCACCCAACTCTCACCATAAAAACAAAATTCTCAAATTCATCTTTGTCCTTTTGTCTAGTTGTTGGACACATTTTTCTTCCCAAAATGATGTGAGGAAATCAATGATTTAAAGAAAAGTGTGAAATCTGGGCAAATTAAAAGAAATTACTACAAAAATAGCACAGCTATAGCTACCTTACCTCAGGTGTCATGTCAGTTATTTAAATAGCTTTAAAAAAAGAAAAGAGAAAATTTGGTCAGGCTACACACACACACACACACACACACAATGTGTTCTAAAAAAATTTGCTTTACTGATACTTTTTTCAATAATCATAGAAGAAACGTGCCAGTCACTGCACAGCTCTATAACACTATTACTGGTTATAGTTGATAAGAACACATCTAAAAGTATGTTTTTCTCATTCAAAATAAGGGGGGGAGGTTAATGGTGTCATATAACCTTTAGTTGACAGCAGTACAATACTGCTGATTCAGCACATAGGAAATGATAACCAAGTATTGATATCTATATTGAAGCTTAGGTCAGATGTCACTAACAAAAGTAACATTACTTAAGAATCAACTAAGTGTCACTTAATTAATATGTAAGGATATACTTGGCTATTTTCAGATAAGACATCCTCTACAAAACAAGATTATAATGAACTCTAAGGAAATATCAAAATCTGATTTACTTCTACGGGGTAGAGCCTCTAAGAAATCAACAGTCCAGTCTAATGTTTTACCAGTAGCCTAATAAAGGTAAAGGAGGGGTTCAGACAGACTGGTGATCAGTTATGTTCTGGTGGGTGTCTAGGATCCAGAGGAAAGCACAGTGCCTGGGGCACTAGAAGGTCCCCATGTGATGGCCTGCCACTGTTCAAAGCTTAGACACAGGATGAGACAGATCCAGCTCACACTGTATTGGTGCTTCAATTCTCAACCACAGCTGAACATCACTGGCCATCTTTCATAAAAGATTCTTACAGTAGATCATAGGTAGATTAGGTTGATGTTTTGCTGAGTTTTTCTTTCTGTTGTTATTATTGTTTTTGCACTTGTGTTTTTAAAACTCTTCATGGTCTGTGTAAGGTATAACCCTCCTCCCCATTTAAGAACCATGAATCTGCCAGGTGCGATGGCACCAACCTGTAATTCCATCAACTCGAGAGGCTTACACAGGAGGAAGGCAAGTTCAAGGCCACCCTTGGCAACACAGGCAGACCTATCTCAAAATAAAAAGTCAAAATGTCTGGAGGACATAGCTCAGAGGTAGAGCTGGGTTCAATCCCCAGTACCACCCCACACACACACCAAAAATCCCCCCAAGAACGACCACTAATCTTTGAGAAAGGCTACTTTTTGTTTATCAATAGGGTTGCCAAGTTAAATGCTACTTCTATTTCAGGCAGTAATAGTCAAAAAAGAAAAGGAAAATATCTTCCTTTTCTCTAATTCTAAGTACAATGTTTCAAAGCACATCAAATACAGATCATAAAATCCACCTTCTCAGAAGCCCTGTACACTACCCATGATGGTCAGCAGGTCTCAGTTTGAACATCTGGCACCATTCAGAACGACACAACAGACACTGCTTCTTATAGTCACTAGGAAAACTAAGCCATGCACTTTAATATTTGTTTTAAGTTACAGAAATGAGAGACTGAAGGAGTACTCAGAGATGTGCCAGGCACCATGTTCATCTGACAGGTAAGGGAATAGCTTCCGTGAGGTTATCTGGTACTCCATGACACTAGCTGCTCCCTGGCATCGGGAATCACACCTAAACAGTTCACCACTCGGTGCCCAGCACCTGGCAGCTATTCCACAGCATTTTTAGAAATTGTCAGGGCTAGATCACTGGCAAAGTTGGGACCCCATATCCAAATACTGTGTTTAGTTAAAAATAATAACAATACCCTAATAACAACAACTACCCTAAAAAACAGAGCTTAAGAGATTAAGAAATTTTCCAAGATCATACCTCTCCAACAGTGTACAGGTTGAACCCCATCTAGCCTCACCACTGCCTTGAATTACTAGGATCATTTGTCCCTAGAATGGACACACAGCATATAAAAAACATTCTTTCTGAAATTAACACAGAAAATTGATCTCTTAAAATGTACTGTTGGGCTGGGGTTGTGGCTCAGTGGTAGAGCGCTTGCCTAGCATGCGTGAGAATCAAACCCAGCACCACATACAAATAAATAAAATAAAGGTCCATTGACAAGTAAAAAATATTTTTTAAAAAATGTATTGTTGTTATTCAATGTACCTGGGCTGGAAAAAAAGCTTCAGAGAAAAGTAAATTACTCCCGTCAGCTTCGCATATGCAGTATAAAGGTTTTATTTAGAGCATATGGCCCTGTTAGAAAAGAGACTTTCTATGCTCTGTTGAAAAATTGTGTGTAAAATCCTGTCTTACACATGGACCTGTCATCAAAACACAATATGGACCAGGCGTGGTGGTGCACATGTGCAATCACAGCAGCTCAGGAGGCTGCAGCAGGAGGATCACAAGCTCAAAGCCAACCTCAGCAACTTAGTGAAGCCCTAAGCAACTTAGCAAGACCCTGTCTCAAAATAAAAAATAAAAAAGGCTGAGGGTGTGGGTCAGTGGTTAAGTGTCTCTGGGTTCAATCCCCAGTACAAAAATAAAAAAAATAAAAAATAAATATACATATATAGTTTGCCTGTAGGTGACCAGTAGGTGGCAGAACAGAACTATTAGTCCTCAAGCGGTGGGGAACTGGGCGGAGTCACAGGGAAGGAGTATTTGTATTTAAACACAGGCCAAGTGGGAGTCAGGAGTAGGCAAAAGATACTGCATCAAACTAAATCCTGAATGTATCTCAAAATAAAAAGCAAGTATCTATTCACTCATCAACCTGCAGATTAAAATGTGGATGTGTCTTCTGTGCTTTCCAGGACAGCATGAGCAAGGAGGGAAGGAGGAACAGTACAGAGAGCAATGAGCTTGGTTTCACTGCATCCAAGGAACCCACAGCAATGCTTCTCAATCTGGCTGGATACCAAACGGCCTGGGCTCCACCCTCGATGCATAGACTCTGAGGAAAGTGTCAGAGAATCACCTGGAGCTGAGGGAGGTTATGCACTGCCAGGAAAGCAACAAACACCATAGCCTAATGTGTGGTCAGGTGCAGTGCTGATAACCTCCCCACAGGTGAGGAGTCCCATCCCAGGACCTGCTCAGGGTGAGGAAAAAGTGGCTTGGCAGGGACTAACCCATCCCTCCCTGCTCAGCACACATAAGAAGTCTCTGGTTCAGCCAAAGGACCTGTGAGAATTTCTCTACCTGCACCCTCCATCACCCTCCTGGAAACCTCAAAACTGCACTGATGCCCTTTCTTACCTCTCCTTGTTCATTCCTGCCTCCTGTTTACAGCATGAGTGAATTTCTTCCCTCAATTGCTCTCTTGTTCTAAATAATGAATTCTTTTCTCTCCTCCCACAACACTCTGGTCCTCCCACCTCCCCCCAGCTGTTCTACCCATCAGTCCATCAGTGCAAATTCTGCTTCAGTAGATACAGGCCTGTCTTCACTTCCTCAGTCCTTGGCAATGGGTTAATACTTCATTTAGTCCCCAGCCACTTCATAAATGGAGAAGAGAAACTGTGCAGACCAGCCACACTCCAAGTTGGGCTGTCTGGCCCCCATTTTTCGACAGCATTTCTACTCTTGCTTTTCAGGTTGCCTTGGTTGTCTAAACCTATAAGTTTCCCACCTTCATACCTAAACTCAAAGAGAACCTTCTTGTGGGCAAAACCAAGAAGAGGCATGACTTTGCTTTCCTCTTCTTCCCCTAAAAAGAGGGCCAGCTGCACCTGGTCAGCCTTTGTTCTCTGCTCTGGCCTCCCATCCTGGAAAACCTCAGGCCACCACCCTGATCAGGTCAAATGCTGCTCACAGCTGATCAAACCCAAGCTTCTCTGCTTTCCATTTATGCCCCCCCCCCCAAAAAAAAGCCCAACTTGTCTTTCTAGACAGTTCTCACTACTCTTTCCTCTGGAGCATCATTTCAACCCTCTCAACTAACTACTGAGTCTCTCCATTCTGAGAACTTTCACAGCATCATGAAGCCCTGTCATATAGTATTTCCTTAGTTTCCCTCTGATCTCCTTCATTATTCCTTCTCTTGTCCACCAATGATGAGCAATTCTTTGTGAAGAAAATTTTAACATTATGGGTATTGAATGAAAATTTATTGAATAATGTTAAGAAGTAAGGTTTTGGTATTTCCTTTCTCCCGTTCAAAAACATGCTGGCACAACACAGAATGACAGATAGCACAAATATTTGAATCAGGATCTTGATTCCAACATTTACATTTATGGACAATTTAATCTTGAGCAAGCCTCTCTGGACCAGTTTTCCAAGAGGAAAAAGAATGGTAATACCGCCACCTAGTGGGATTATGAGCCCAGCACGTAGCACTAGAGGAGACGTGGAGAAATCTTCGCTATTGATAGACACATCTTTTCAACTTGATAATTTGCAGAATATAAACAACAAAAAAGAATAAGAGTAAGAGTCTATTGGTACCAGTTATTCAAGGAGTAAAAAATAATATACTACGGCTTAAGCTGTGGGGTAAAAGATAAAATTATGGACTTTCAAATACTATTTAACCTTGAAGTTTACCATTCAAAAATACTTTTTTTCTTCCCCACAATTATTCAATGACAATTAATGGATCCTCAAAGCTATAAGAAAAAGAAGGAGAACTTAATCATGACCCTCCAGAAAAATGCACTACCCCCTGCTCCCCAAAACAAAAAACTAAATAACCAGATTACCATTTTAAAGAACATAACAGATCTTTAAAACTCAGACATACACAGCAATGACACTTCAAAGTACCTATCAATCTAACCTGCAGGAAATAAAGTAATTGAAGGAAAACAATAGAATGTGAGGTTCCTCTTATTTAAAAAGCACCTGTGTAAAAACTGTGTGGCGAGATCTAAAAACTGGAAGGTAGCAGGTATGCAGGTAACTCTTCTTAAGGGGAAAATGGATATATTTTAGAAGGCCAATCTAAATGTTTTCTGAACATGGTAGGACATATCAAACAAGGTAGCCCAGGAATTTTTTAGAAGAAATTCTGATGGAGCAAAACCTTCGCCTGTGGACGATAATAAAGGCATCGCCTATGCACCCATTATTCATACTGTGTGCCACTGCTACAGGAAGTTGGTGGCCCACAGCTCCTTTTCTGTCAGACTCTCCTAGCCAAACTCTCCTCTCAAAGCAGCTCACTTCCAATTTTAAAACTAAAGTTTCATTGTATGGCACCTCGATGAATCCTATCTAAAGGCCATTAAAACACACATGTTCACTTACACACACACACACACAAAGAAAATGCCAGAAGAATTCAAGCACTTACTGAGTCTTGAAGCCGGAAAGTATCCTAGTGACCAATAATTCACACCTGACGATATGCACAGTGATTCAGCCACTATCACAGAGGAGGTCAGTAGCACTGTCAGGTCTAGAAACCATCTCCTTACTCCAATCCCGGCTCTGCTGACACTACCACACTTCAGGTCTGGCTCTGGAATTAGCGGATCCCCCTTGATAATCTTCAAGAACATCAGTGAGTCATGTGGCCATTTCCTCTCACTGTTCCAAGTAGTCTTTGGTAGCACAGAGTTCATTCATTCAGAATAATGCTAACTCATGTACTTAGGAATTACAACTTACCACGCAAACCTCAAATCAGTGAAGCCAAAGGCTAACTCAACCTAAAAATAACAAGAAATTTAACCCTTAGCCCTTAAAGGACTTCCTTTCAACCTACTGTAAAGCAACCGCCTCACTTTCATTAGCACAGGAAGAGTCACTTTCCTCATGCAGCAGACACTTCCCCCAGCACAAACTCACGCACATTATACTTCACAGGCCTTTGAAAATTGACTTGTTAGCAGTATTCTTCTTTCAGGTCCAAGATTACAGTACTTAGCAACATAAAGAACGCTGAGTGATAGAGTTATGAATTAGTAAACTGCTTTGCCAAATCTTCCATTTGTTAATTCAGCCCAACTTCAAAGGGGATTGGAAGAGAAATTTGGCTATCAGAAATTAACCCTAAGAAAATTACTGAATCAAAAGGGACTTGGCCAGTCCCCCCTCCCACCCCCACTGGTGTTAAGGAAAAATTGCTCAGCTGTAGGTACAGAGCAAAAAGTCTCTTCCTATGCAAATAAGTTTGTTTATCTCAAAGTTTTTTAAAAGGATTTTTTGTCTTGTTAACTACAGGACTTTCCTCTTCTTTGATATGCTAATTTGTGCTGTAAATTTCCAAGGATTGGGGCGTGGTTTATTTAATCATATTAACTAAAGGGAGGCGGGAAAGCAGGAGAAACGGATCAATGATGATTTGGTAGCTTCCAAACAACAAAGGAGAAAGGGCTTCTCTATAATACCAGTATTGGGGTGCTCTCATAGCAGAAAACATTTACATTCCTATTCACAATTACTTCAGGACTAGGTGGGAGTCTATGAAGGCATGCTTAACTTCTCGTTGCCAATAGGATTGCCAGTTTTCCTGGGCTTCTGCAAGGGCTCCCGGACTCCAAGCAGAAACAGCTCCTTTACAAACTGCTCCTGAAGAGTGAAGCAGGACTGTTGTATACTTTCCCTGAACTCTTTGATCTGCATGCACTAGTCTATTTCAGTGTTTTTAAGCCATGGCCCTGCATCAGAATCACCTAGGGAGCTTTTAACTCTACAGATGTGTGGGCCCAGTGCCAGATTCACAGAATCCAACACAATTCTCAATGAGCAGCAGCCAGAGCTGAAAGCCATTTCTGCTTCCTAGGAAGATCATGACAATAGTCAAATAATTGATAGTGCAGGTACCATAAATCAAGCAGCACACTGACACTTGTGAGGAAAGGCTGCATAGCAAGATTTTAACAAGTCCCCAAGTTGCCAGGCAAATCTATATCACTCACAGGTGGCCTTTTTCTTTCCTGGGCCATTTTCGCAGATAAAGGAAAATGAGAGAATAGTACTTAAAACAAGGAGCGCGCCACAAAATCTGTTCAAGTGCAGACCCCTGACGCTAGGTGGCTGGCTGCTGGTTCACACCTGAGCTAAATCCCTGTTCCACCACACAAGCCCCAAGCCAGCGACACAACATTTCAGTACAAGTCTCAGCCTTAGAAGGTCAAAACCAGGAATATTTACTGAGCCAAAGCCAAGACTAACATATGATACACAACATAGAAAGGGATTTTCAAAAAAATTTTTTCACAATATCTTTATTTATTTTTATGTGGTGCTGAGGATCGAACCCAGTGCCTCACACATGCAAGTCAAGTGCTTTACCACTGAGCTACAATCCCAGCCCTAGAGAGGGATTTTCAAAAACTAATCTTTGTAAATAATTACTTGGTCCACTTTATAGTCTCTAAGTGGCACATATCAGAAAATAAGGAGAGAGTTAAGATTTAAAATATACTAAAAATTGTTAAAGCAACTTCAATATAATAGAGGGCCTGAAATTGGTTATAAAAATCTCTCTCTCTGAATTTTTTAATCTTCAAAAAAGATTATCTATGCATATTGAAAGGGTATGAGTAATCCAGCATACAGAGTTGATGCCAGGTGCAGTGGCACACCTGTAATCCCCAGGAGGCTGAGGCAAGAGGATTGAAAGTTCAAAGTCAGCCTCAGTGACTTAGCAAGACTCTGTCTCAAATTTTTAAAAAAAATCAAAAGACCTGGCGTTGTGGCTCAGTGGTTAAACACCCCTAGGTTCAATCCTTGGTACAAAGAAGAAAAAAAAAAGAGTAGAGAGATTATTGGGGGGAAAACCCCATGAGTCCTAAAGGAGATAATGAGTTAAGAAAAGGTGGAAAGTGAGAGGTCTGGAGTCTGCCAAGGGTCCTGGTTGCCACACCACCTTTGCACATGTGTGTGCTATGGGATCTGTTATACACCGTATGCATTAGTCCCTGTTAGTCTCAGGAGATAGGTTCCAAAATAGTATATTGATACCTGAAACTTCAGACCCTGCTGAACCCTATTTTTTCCTGTGCATGTCTATGATAAAGTTTAACTTATAAATTAGGCATAGTAAATAACCAACAACAGTAATAATAAGAACAATTATAATAATATACTATAACAAGTTATATGAATGTATTCTTCCTTTCTCAGAATATCTTTCTATAGTTCCTCACCTTTTCACTTAAAGGAAGCACTTTACAGCCTTTCTGTCATATCCAAATTGCCAGCATTTCTAGTCTTGTGCTTTGGGGCCATTATTAAGTAAAATAAGCGTGATTTGAATGCAAGGACTGCAATACTAACACACTCCATCTGACAACCAAGATGGCTGCTAAGTGACTACCAGGTAGGTAGGCAGAGTAGGGCAATATGAAATTACATCACAATTACTCAAAGCAACATGCAATTTGAAACTTAAGAATTTCTCCATTTATATTTCCAGACTGCAGTTGACCTCAGGTAACTGAAATTGTGGAAAGCAAAACTCCAGATAAGAGGGAATCTGCTATCATTGACAACTGCCATCACTGATTGATGTAGTTCCAACACAGCCCAACTTTCTCCTCCTTGTTAATAACATGGTGATATTTCTGGGTCTATTCCCCTTTAAAATTACCCTTCTTCCTAACCTTCAAAGAAGGGGAGGAGGTCCATAAATCCGTCTGTGAAAGCTAAAACCAAAACCATGCAGGACAAAAGTGTTTTCTTTTGCAGGTCTCCTTTTCCAGGTGTTATGTAACTCTACTAGAAAGGTATTTCTTTGGTAATGATCTGAATGTTGGTTGGTATTCAGGTATTCAATCTATGAAAGCAAAAGAAGGGGCCCTAGGAGTCAGCATTTACCCTTGTCTGGCTAGTGGACTAAGCCTGGCTAAGCTGCAGAAAATCTGGGTATCTGTGAAATAAAGAGGGTAAATCACCACCCCTAAGGCTGTCCCAGCTCACATCTAGGGTTCCCTGACCCGCCAGCATGCCAGACTCTCCTAGGCAGTTTTGAATAAACAATGCAACATCTCTGCTATTGTTAAACTACAATGAGGAGGCCTCCAGGATGATGAGAAAATAACTTTTTTTTTTTTTAGATGAAAGCTTTCCTATCAATTACTTGAGACACTTAATAAGTCTAAAAGTAGACTAAAAGGATTATGTATACAAGTCAAAATATGATTTCCACGGACAAAGTGAATTGCTAAAATATCATGACATATCTAAAGGCAAGTGAGTAATGCTGATTAGCATTTCATTTATTAAGATGCTTGAGATTTCTAAAGAGGGTGATACATTTGGCAAGATCCCCAGGTTCTTGAAAGAATCAGCAGCACCATAAAGACATCCCAAGGAGTTTGCTGCAATTAACTTAGCAGAACTGCTCCTAAGAGGTTAACAAAGATGTGTAACTTTTTAATTCAGTCAGTTTCTCACCCACATTTAATGAGGGGAGGGATGGGAAGCTCTCAAAGCGTCAAATGAGATAATCCTTTAAAATTGTGGGCTAGAGTTGTCAAGGCGGCAGCAGCAGCAAATTATTTCAGTAGAGCTCTACTCAAAAACACTGTCAAGGGAAGTTTCATGTGCTCAGGATTCCTACCTTGCAATCAAAAAGTTCAAGCTTCCAAATATTGAGAATACAAAAGTCCAAACAAGTGCTGGCATATGAGGCATCTAAACCATAAAAATTGATTAGTTTCTGAAGCTTTTTTTTTTTTTTTTTAATATTTTTTTAGTTGTAGATGGACACATGTCTTTATTTTATTGCTTTGTATGTGGTGCTGAGGATCGAACCCAGGGCCTCATGCATGCGAGGCAAGCGCTCTACCACTGAGCCACAACCCCAGCCCAGTTTCTGAAGCTTTTAATCAGGTGTCATCACAGAGCATAAGAAACAAAGAATGTACAGGAAATTATTTGGGGTAGCCTGGATTTTTTATTTAATCTCAAACACTGTTATATCTTCTCAATATCAAAATCATATAATTATTAATTAGACAATATCTCCTTTAGTTGTCTATGCTATTGATTGATGCAGAACTTTAATCCAAAAATCAAATTATTATTTTAGACTGGACATTGCCTTTCTTGTTTCCTTTTAGCAGCTGCGTATCAGGAAGCCCCCCAAGGGAGCATTATGATCTATTAAAGTGCAAGGACAAATCATCAACTCCACTGTAAAAGTGGACAGCACCAACTAAGTGTGTGCACTTCCTTGGGTACATGTTATCTTTCAATTGCAAGTTCAAAAACATCAAGAAAACAGAACATTGTTTTCATATGTAACAAACTGCATTATATCAATTTGACAAAACGATACTTAAATATAAAAATCCCTACCAGGTCTGCCAACAAGTTATCATAGGTTAAAAGTAAGAATAATATAGCAAAACACAGATGTATAATCAAAAGCAAGGGAAAATAACATTGTTACTAAACATGTAAAAATCCAATATAAACTCAAGATTCCCTATTTCTTAGTTTCAACTCCAGATACAGAAAACAAGACAATAAATCTTTTATTGAGCTAGTGAATTGGGATCACATCCCTAAAACCTCTAATGAATCTTAATCTCTTAATTTCCCTACAGTAAATGGAACCAAAAGAAGAGTGGGCATGAACATGTGCTTATGGAGGGCCATGATATATCAGGTAGAGTGGGAAATGCTAAGGACACAGGGCTGAAGTAAGACAACACCTGGTCTGATCTAGTGGGGTTAGCAGTCACGAAAACAGGAAGGCAGGGGAACGCAAGTTAGCAAGCACTACTACAACAAAAGGCATGCAAATTTGTAAAATGCATGGTTTTATTTTACAATAAAACAATAAAAGATGTGACATGTAGGAGTGTTACCCAATGGAGAACTAATAAATGAAACTCACAAACTAATGGAGTTCTTACCTTTCATCTCAATTGACATTCATCTTTTTCTTGAGGGTCTTTTCATTCTACCTTTTCTATTTAGTTTTCTTACATTAATCTTTGACTTTCTCATCTTCCAGTCTTGTGTCAAACTCAGGCCTTTCTTGCTTTCCAACACTCATATCTAGGCAGGTTAATTGTTCCCCTTGTCAAATATTAGTGACCTTTGTAGAAAGTGCTTACCTGGATTCCTATTACCTGATCCTCTTTCCTCCCTGTCACTGTGAGTCTGAATTCCTATGCCTGCTATTTCATTTACATGTCTCACCCTAGACCCAATTACTGTCCACACTCAATGGGACCTCTGTCCCTCTTATTGCCATTTGTAAATTTATTCTTTTAACTGTTAACATTCGTTTAATTCAATAATGCAGAATGCCCGGCAAATTCCACTTTGAAAACCTCCGGACATGGCCTAAATTCTGTTCCTGTATTTAGCTGATACTCTGAATTCATTTTGTTATACAGAGACTTTTCGGGGGGTGGCTATGAAGAATGGATGGCTTTGGATTCAAACAGGGGCTCTTTTATTGTCCTGACTTTGTACAAGCTGTATGGATTTGAGGTACATGGGAAGAATTGGCAACTTGCCTAACTTTGTTGGTCTTAAGCTCACAGGTGTGTGGTGAGGGTAAATTAGATAATGCATATAGAGCATTTGGCCAGCACTGGATGCCGTGCACACCTCAGTGACTACTGGTTATCTCAAAGAGCATATTTTTGGAGGAATGCAAACTTCCCCATTCTGTAGGAATATCCCTTCTACCTGGGCTATCTCTTAAGCACTATCCTCCCCTCTTGTAATCTTGAAAAATCATCTTCGGTGATGCCAGTTTTTCCAACCCACGGTCTTACCTCTGCTCACAGCAACCCAACTTTACAACTTCTGTCCCTGCTCCGCCGATCTGTTGGGTTTATTTAACTCACTGCTACATAAAATGTTGCTTTTCTGCTTTAATCTTCTTTGCTGACCTTCCTTGTCTGGTTGTTCTTTAGAGGATAACATTCATAAATGGCCTGCCTGGGGTCCCTTCGTCTCCCTTGGTGACAACTGCAGGACATAGCTCCCACCACTGTAAAAGACTTCCCAAAGATGCTTCCAGCTCCTGTGCCCCAGTCACTATACACAACTTTCCTGGCAATCTCCCCATTGGAGACCCTCAAACTCAGCACTAACAAGTCAAAATGCATGGTCTTTCCTAAAACATGGACAGACCCATGAGTGTAACACCAAACCCTCTGCCTAAAAGAAAGTTCAGAGTCAACATGGTACCTCACTCTTTCTTTGAATCCCCTTGATCCATGTCCTTGATTTAGGCTCTAATTAAAGGGGTTGTCCAGGTCCTCTGGAAAGGACCAGTATCTATTGACTCCAGTCCATCATCCCTGTATCACCCCCGATTCTCCTATAGTGGGTTTCTAATGGTTCTTTTCCTTCTCTTTTCCAGGTCATCTAACTACAAATAGCTTCACAAAACCTAGAAGGCAACATCTAGTTCTTTGGAGGCGCAGCCCACAAGGCCTGTGCCATCTAATTCTGTATTAGTCAGCGTTCCTTGGCTAAAAATAATAGCAACCAGTTTAAACAAGCTTAAGCCTGGGGAACACACCAGAAGGCCACAAAGGTAGCCCATAGAAGCCAGGATTTGGCACATGATTGACCTCTAGGAAAAGCTGTTAAGTGTCAAGAATCTATGAAGTCATTCCTCTTTATATTGTGTTTGTGCCTTATTTTCTCTCTCTTCAAATCACTTTCCTGTGCTCCCCAGTCCATGTGGCAGGACAGTGGTTTGGACTATCTCTTATGGGTTAATTTGTGTCTCCCCTAAAAAAGAAAAAATATATATAAACTCTAACACCTAATTTGGACAGAGGGTCTTTACAGAGGTGATTAATTTAAAATAAGATCATCAGGGTGGGCCAAGTATGACTGGTGTCATAAAAAGAGAAAATTTGCACAGAGATAGAACTACATCAGGAAGACAACATGAATAGACATAGGAGAAAGTGACTGCCTACAAGCCAAGGAAAGAGGCCTAGAACAGATCCTTCCATGATAACCTTCAGAAGGAATCTACTGGACCAATACCTTGATTTCAGCCCAAGCACCCACATCTGCTACTCAGAGAAATATGATCTCTCATTCATTCATTCATTCATCCATCCCTTCTCCCCTTTTCCTTCCTCTTCCCTCTCAACACCAGTTCCTAGATTCGGTCAATTTGGGATTGGTGTTCAAGCTGTCCAATCCACTGAAGTTGGGGATCAGGCTCCTTGAGCAAACATAGCTGTGGGGATAAGGAATTGGGATAGGGTACACAGAGAAGTACATCCTCAAGAGGTGTTAAACCTCATGATTTTTGGACACTATTCCAACAAATTACAGTTGTTGTGTTATGACAAAGACTGCTTCTGCACTCAGTTTAATTGCTGGTCCACATTAATGCAGTAACACTTCTGATAAGTTACAGAATCATCTCAGCTGTCAGTGACTGATTCTCCTATGACAGCCACAACTAGGTGGTTGCCAGGCTTTGAAATTTTACAGTCAATAATATTGAATAGTTGAGTGTTCCTAAGAAAAATTCCAAAAACAAACCTTTTCACAATAGTCTTTAACATAGCCCTCAGATGAACTATGGAGAAAACGAGGTCCAACAAATGATTTGAAAAAAATACAAGTGAATTTTTACTTTGAGGGGCCAAAGCGTTGTTATAGATAGAATTCCACCTTCCCTTTATGAATTTAATGTAAAAATTTCTTCAAGTATTCTCTCACACTGGGCATACTGGTACATGACTAGAATCCCAGTGATTCAGGAGACTGAAGCAGGAGGATAGCAAGCTCATGGACAGCCTGGGCAACTTAATGAGACCCTGTCTCAAAATAAAAAATAGAAAGAGCTGGGGACGTTGCTCAGTGGTGGAGAGCCTTGGGTTCAATCCCCAGGACCAAAAGAACAACTGTCCAGAGACATTTCCCCAAAGTACAAAGATTTTTCTCTTCCTACCTGACTCCACCCTTTGAGAACAGAAAAAATGAGGAGAAGGTATGAGTGTGCCTGCTTCTGAAAAACAAACAAAGTAGCAGGAAATGCATAATGCTGAGTAGCAGAGGTACTTCTCCCTAGCAGGCAGCGTGGAAATGTAGGGGGTGTCCTGGTTGCAGCAATGACAAGGAGATACCAGGCACTAGGTAGATACTGGGACACCCTGCAAGTGTGTGACAGTACACTGCCATACATCCTGATAGATTATGGATTTAAAATTTTTTAAACTTTTTTCACATTATCTTATGTTGGTTACAAAAAAATACAACATTCATGCTTGACTTTAATGTGCACTAAAATATCCAAGAATATAGCTGACATCGAAATCCAAAGACCACTCTAGTCTGCTTAGTTTAGACTTTTATCAGAAATTGTTCACCATTTCTGAAAGTCACATTACTGCCCACGCCACCCCTCATAGTGTTGGGTCAGTAGGTTTCTCATTCAGGTAACTCCACACACACAGAGTGCCTTCTAGTAAATAAAGTTTTGCCTGAGCAGTGATTAGGAAGAGTTATAAAATTCCTTTCCTTTGTTTTGTTTTACCACATCTCACAGTTAGGGTGTTGACTTTTTAAAGTTGTAGGTATACATATGTTGTCTATGACATCTCCATTTCAGGGGATATTACTAAATATTTGTGATGAGTAAGAAGCCCTGATGAGAAGTTGTGGTGACATTTCAGTCGAGCTGTCTGCCCACCCCAATTGGTCCAATTGCCAAGAATTCCCAGCACACCAGTGCATAGGAAACTGCCTTCCACCTTCCTAAAAATCCCCATTTGCTGGGGCTAGATATATAGCTCAGTTGGTAGAGTGCTTACCTAGCATGCACAAGGCCCTGGGTTCAATCCCCAGCACCACCAAAATAAACAAACAAAATCCCCATTTGAATCCCCATTTGACTTTCTTCTAAGTACTATTAAACGATGCCTAAACATGGACCCTTTCTCCATCATGTTTCCAGATGTAGATCTGCCAACTAGACTAAAACGACATCCCACTTTTCCTCATCCCTGTAGCAGGGTGGCTGAGTCCTGCCTGTGATCCCTCCAGGACAGTAGCCGCATACCCTAAGGACCACAGTGAAGATGAAATTACAGCCAATGACCTTCTACACATTTCTTTTTAATTCAGGTCACCCCTGGGTTTTTAATCATTAGATTGTAAAAAGAGCAGGAGTTAAAGCCAGAGCTTAGGGTCTGGCTCTCCATCAAATTCCCCATTGGATCATGCGCTAATCACCTACCCTGTGTACTCAAGTCTATGCAGCAATAAAACTGAGATCTGATGTATCTCTTCTCCACACTGTGACACAGTATAACCTAAGAAAACATTCTGATCTACCTAATTGTATGAATTCTGTTATATATTTGTTGAAAACAAAGTCTATACAAGATAGTCTTTTATTTTAACCTATACCATATTTTAAAAAATTGGAGCTTTATAGCCTATTCTTTCATGTATGATACATACAGGAATAATGGTGCTAATAAAATTAGAATTACCTTATCTAACCAAGTATGTAACCTAGATACTTGAGAAACCTCTAGTTTCTCGTTGAGAGCTTAAGATACCTGGAGATTATCAAATGACAGATGCTCATTTGGGTCCAATCTGATCTCAAGGTAGGGCCTCCCATTGGGTCAGGTTAGTGCCTGTAGAAGGGACCAGAAGGTAACTTTCCAGAGCCACCTGCATGTGTTGATTGGTGCTGAGAGAACTCAAGAGACCCAGAAAACAGGAATTTAAAATGAAGCAATACTGAGTGTTCTGAAGTTCTTTGCTGTTTGCCTTCTTTCAATTCAAATTAACAACACAAGCTGCAAAAATGTTTATCAGCACTGTTAAGTCATTAGACTATAAGTTGCTGGGTGATAAAAGAAATAAAGAACCTTCTTTCTTTTTTTTTTTTTTTTAAGATTTTTTTTTAGTTGTTGATGGACACAATGTCTTTATTTTATTGCTTTGTATGTGGTGCTGAGGATCGAACCCAGGGCCTCACGCATGCGAGGCAAGCGCTCTACCGCTGAGCCACAATCCCAGCCCCAAGAACCTTCTTTCTAAGTGCTTTTTAACTCTGACTTTCAATTCAAGAGAATGTTGATAAGCAGAATCAATTCAGTCCATCTTTGTTTGGTCTAAACCATTTGTTTCTTATTAAATTATTGTAACATTAAATGGAAAAACAATTTTGGTACTTTTTAAGAATCCAGAATTTTACTTTGTTATTTAATAAACAGAGAACATAGACAGTTAGATCTTAATATCATTATCAGAATTCACTATTTGGCAATTTTAAGTATCAAAAGCTTTAATCTGTGAGAGGGGATATTATGTTTTAAAATAACACTAAATTCCAATGTTTCAAAATGATCTTTTTAAAAATGTAATCCATAAAAATTGCCACATCATCCTCCAACACAACGTCTGCACGTATCATTGTGTCTAAATATAGCATTTACTTGGAAAGGGATACCTCGGCTTCTAATCATCTGAAAGTATTTTCTCATAATGATCAGAAAAGCATTAAATTCAACAGAAGACAAAGGATCCTATATAAATGTTATATGCCTTTATTTACCTCCTGTTGCCACCATTTTGGGATTCAGCCCAGGGCCTCATGTACATCAAATAAGAGCTCCACCCTGAGCTTCACCCCGGATCCCTTTGTTAATTTCCTAAGGGACTAAATATACAAACTGGAATTTGGATTAACTGGTAAGAAACCAATATAAAACCTGGTTCCACTTCAAATTTAAAATCACTTACTCAGAACTTCTTTCTAAAGTAAAACTTACCAGGATGGTTGGGCATCTTTTGATTGCACTCCTTGGCCTGACTTGATTTAAGTAACTCTTTCATTTGAGCATAGCCACCATATCCGTTGTTATTTTAAAAATCTGTTTTTTAAAATCTCCAGTTTTATGTACTCAATCCCAAGGCAAACCCACCCAAATCACACAGGATATTCAAAACATTCCTGGCAATCTGCTGGAAGCCCTTTAACCTCTTTTCTAAGTATCAGCTCCATCCCCTGTATTTGTGCTGCTCTCTTGACTGCACCTGTCACGCAAAAAAACACATATGAGAGGAATACTGTTCTTAAAAATTACCCTTAGGCAAATCTAAAATAATGACCCACTGACTGTGGGGGGTTTTCTTAAATCAGGCAATAACAGCGCAAAAACTAAGGAATTCATGGATTTTTTTTTTTTTTGTACTGGGAATTGAACCCAGGGGTGCTTAACCACTGAGCCACATCTCCAGCCCTTTTTAATGTTTTATTATGAGACAGGGTCTTGCTAAGTTGCTTAGGGCCTCACTAAATTGTTGAGGCTGGCTTTGAACTTGTGATACTCCTACCTCAGCCTTCCAAACTGCTGGGATTACACAGTGCCTGGCAGAATTCATGGATTTTTTTTTTTAATATTTATTTTTTAGTTGTAGGCAGACAGAATATCTTTATTTTATTTTTATGTGGTGCTGAGGATCGAACCCAGTGCCTCACGCGTGCTAGGCGAGCACGCTACCACTGCGCCATAACCCCAGCCCCCAGAATTCATGGATTTTAACAACAAAAACAAACACCAAGGTTAAAGAAAGAAAAAACTAAGATTAAAGTGTGTGCTTCATTTTTTGACAACAAAAGAATTATGACAAAACTGGGCTATGGCACAAATCATGTCATGATTTCTTAGAACTACAGCAAGACAGCACCATGCATGTATTAAAATCTGAGAACCAAGAAATAAGTTGGAATTGAAAAATTCCACATCTGAAAAAATGTGAAGATGAAATATCACATTTATTTGTTTAAATCTGATATTTTGAAGTCATTATTGATTTACAAGAAGGTACAGAGATCTGTACGGGGAAATCTTATCACCTTCACCCAACTTCTCCCAGAGTTAACATCTTACAAAACTATAGTAAAATAAATAAAATATTATTTGTAGTAAATAAATAATATTCTATAAATAAATATAGAAAAGGCCAATGGCACACTCTGAAATCTTATTCAGACTTCACCAGTTACAGATGAACTTGTGTATAGCTGTAACTTCATCCCATGTCATTCTGGAACCAGCCCCCTATCAATATAAACTCACCACAAGACTCTTGTAGGCTACCTTTATAAGGAAATGCCTACCCAGTCCTCAGCTCCAGACAACCACTAATCTGATCTCAAGCTCTACAACTGTTTTTTCGTGAATGTTATATAAATGGAATCGTGTAGTATGTTTCCTTTCGACCTTAGTTTTTCCCTTCATTCAGCATACTTTGGGATTGTTCCAAGTTGTTCTGTACCTCAATAGTTTGTTTCTTTTTATTACAGAGTATTATTTATTCCATGGTTCGGATGTCATAGTTTGTTCAACCACCAAAGGACATTTGGGTACTTTCCAGTTTGGGGGCTAATAAAAATAACACCATGAACACATATATAAGTTTTAATCTCTCTGAGATTATATGTCTAAGAGTGCAACTGCTGGGTCATATGGCAATTCCATTTTTAGTTTTAGATAAAAGTGCTAAACTGTTTTCCAGAGTGGCTGTACCAACAATGTAGGAATAACACAGCTTCTCGATATCCTCACTAGCATTTGGTATTATTGTTATCTCTTCTGGCTACTCTGAGCACTATGTGGTAGTATCTCATTATGATTTTAATTTGCATTTCTCTAGTGGAGAAATGATGTTAGACATCTTCATATGCTCATGGGCCATTTGTGTGTCTTCTCCAGTGAGATGTCTGTGAATATCTTTTGTCTTTCTTGAAATGAATTGTGTTTTGACATCAAGTCTAAGAACTTTTTGCCTCATCCTGGGCCCTAAAGATTTTCTCTTTTATTTTTTTTCCTTTAAGTGTTACAGCATTGTGTTTTATGTTTAAATCCACGATCCATTTGAGTTAATTTCTGCATAAGGTATGAGGCTAAGCTTACAGTTCATCTTTTACCTATGGATATCTAATTGCTCCAGTATCGTTCATTGAAAAGGTTTCCCTCTCTCCCTTCTCTTCCCTCCTCCTCTGCCTCCTCCCTTGAATTGTTTTTGTTCCTTTGTCAAAAAAAAGAATATTTCAGACAATCTAATTCTGATTGTTCCATTTTGTTCCACTGGTCTATTTCTACCCATCCCCTAGCACCACAACATTGGGATTATTTATACCTAAATCTAGTTGGCCTTACCATTGAGAAGAGTAAATAATTACTTGCATTTTATTTTTATTTTTCCATGTTGTTTTTAACAATTATATGACCTTTCCCCTTTCACATACATTTTTTAAATTAATTAATTATTTTTGGTACCAGGGATTGAACCCAGGAGTGCTTAACCACTAAGCCACATCCTCAACCCTTTTTATTTTGAGACAGGGTCTCACTAAGTTGCTTAGGGCCTTGCTAAGCTTCTGGGGCTGGCTTTGAGCTTGTCATTTTCCTTCCTCAGCCTCCTGAGCTGCTGGGATTATAGGCATCCATCACTATGCCCACCTTCACATTAATTTTAGAATAAGCTATCCTGCACAAAACATTACTAAGATGTGTGGGGCAATTATATTAAACGTATCAATCAATGCACAAGGTAACTGACATATTTATTGTGGTTGAGTCTTAAAATCTACAAACATGGAATTTCTCTCCAAGTAGTTAGATCTTCTTTTATTTCTTTCACGAGCATTTATAACATTCAGCATACAGATACTGTACATATTTTATTAGATTTCTACCAAGTACTTCATCTTCTTTGGAGTAAACAATAGTATTGCATTATATATTTTTGTTTTCATAGAAAGGCAAATGATTTCTGCATGTTGACAAAATTATTTTAAAATATGCATTTCATCTAATTTTAGATTTCTTTCCAACAATGTGGGACACTTATCATTCCCATAGATAATACAGTAAAGAGAATCCATTTGAAACTGAATATGGCATGCCTTCTGGTTTTTTAAGTCATCACTATGTATAAATGTTTAGAATTACATTCTCATCATCAGATGCATTAAAAATCCATGCATTCTCAGGGGCTGGGATTGTAGCTCAGTGGTAGAGCGCTTGCCTCGCATGTGTGAGGCCCTGGGTTCAATCCTCAGCACCACATAAAAAGAAATAAAGACACTGTGTCCATCTATAACTAAAAAAAATATTTTTTTAAAAAAAATCCGTGCATTCAAGAGACTCTTATGCTGCAAGAATTAAAACAAAATTCCTTTCTAGAGAAGGATCATGAATCTAAAATGAACATCTTCATGGTTAAACATAGGAAGCATCCAGAGAAAGCCCTCCAAATTGGCAAAAATTACAGCACGAACGAAAATTAACTCAGCTCACATTGTTGTTTGCTGGTCTGAGTTTCCTTTTATGGAAAGACATCTCCAGTTTCCAAAATTAGCTACTTAAGCAACTGGCCAAAGCGTAACTGTTAGTTTTATTCTTTTAAGATGAAATAATTTGCTGGGAGAGGAATAGTATTTTTCGCAGATAGATGAGACCATTTGAGGGTTTGTTTTTTTTTTTCCTTCTAATTTTGTGGTGCTGGGGATTGAACCCAGGCCTCCAGCATGTTAAACAAGCAATCTACCACTGAACGATGCACCATCTCCATTTCAGGATTTCGAACACGTTAAAACAAAGCAAATCCCAGTAACTCGGGAGCTTGAGGGAGGAGGATCCCAAGTACAATGCCAGCCTCAGCATCTTATGGGAGACCCTGTGTCAAAATAAAGGGCTGGGGGTGTAGCTCAGTGGTAGAGCACCCTTGGGTTCAATCCCCAATGCATCCCGTTCCCCGCAACATACCCCTCAGTGCTCTAGCCACTAGTGTTCTTTGATTGGTACAAATATCTCCCACACATTCCTGGGTGGTGCTGGGTTCACTAGGAACACATGTGTAGTATAAACAGTGCTTCAAGAAGAAGGGCTTCTAGACACCTACAAGGTGCCAGACCCCATACTAGGTGCTAGTCAATGAGCCTACCGTCCACTCAAAGATCCCATGATCTAGTGACAGGAGGCAAACTTGAAAATTATCGTCATAAATTTGCACAGGTATAATCAGGTCTATTTTAGTCCAAAATGCCCTCCTCTCATTTTGCAACTCTTATTCTAAACCATCTCATCCCTTTAAAATGGAAATACGGCAAATATGCTAAATGTAACCAAGAGGCATATCTATAGTTGCAGGGTAATTAGTTTGATATAAGTGCCAGATTGATTTTAATTTTTCTTTGAAAGGAAAATCACAACCTATCCCAAACACATACAGAGCAGAGAACATATTCATATAAATTTTTAAGTTTACTTGAAACTCATTAAAAGACACACGGACTTTTTGAATAATGGAGATAGGTCAGGCCAGCTGGCCGCTTGGGATGAATGGGCTCACAGGAACTTGTCAAAACAGTACAGAGATCACATGCCCCTCACCAAGCTTCTCCTAATGATGACATACTATATGATCTACAGTGCTTTAACCCAAGCAGGAAACTGACTGACGTGCAAGGTACAATTTTTAGTGAGACAATAGACCCCACTTGAATTTCACCATTCTTTGCATGCCTCATTTAATTCCTTTCTTATGTAAACAAATAAAACTATAAATTTTCACATTCTCACCTCAAAAGGGGAATTTAGCAGAATTAAAATACTGCAGCAGTCAAAACATAAAAACAGCTGGGCACAGCAATGCATGCTAACTGTCCTAGCTACCAGGGATGGTGAGGTAGAGAACCAGGAGTTCCAGGCCAGCCTGGGCAATACAGCGAGAACCCACCTCAAAAAAGGAAGAAAGGAAGAAAAACAGATTCTCATCAGCAAGATATATGTGACTATAACTACCACACAGAAACTAAGGTCAAGGTGTGAGAGCTTTTACGACTGTTTCAGCTCCCACCCTCCTCCCACCTTCCCCCTCCAGCATGACTTTATCATGATGGGAAGGTTATATCAAAGATGTTAAGTGCAAATGTAAAGGCAAAAATCCATCAAGAGTGAGGATTGTTTAATCAAAATAACTACTTCCACAGAACAGACCGTCCGCTCTATTCATCCACCTAAAACAAGTTTCTCTCTGGTGCAGATCTGTGCTGAGTTCCCTCGCTAACAGAAGACTGCAAGAGCCAGTCTCTTGAACTGCCAGCAGACAGGGCACAGATGCAGTAACACAGAAGGCACATGAGTTGTGGAATCACACACTTGGGAGGCATGCCATATCTTTCATTCCTAATTGCAAATTCTTCAACATCTCACTTAACTTCTCTAAATTTCAACCGCAACAATACCCAGACAGATTTACTGTTGTGCGTTTTAAGCAGAGATTTTTGTGAGTCCAAAACTAATGACACAGACGAAAGGGCTTCACAAGGCAGCCAAGAGCTTCGAGTCATCACACCATTGTCACAGCCCTCAAAATGCCCATCACCCACAGAACCAGCCACCTACACACACAATCCACGCACTCCTCCAGCCTCGAGAGGCTGCGAAGGAAGAAGCCTGCACCTTCCTCCTCCTCCTCCTCCTCCTCTTACCACCAAACCACTCCGTCCCCGCAGACAGGGAACGGTCGCCACTGTCTCATTTCCACCTGCTATAGCTATGATTAATTAATTCCATCAAACATCATAAACTTTCAAAACAATAAAATGATGCCAAGTCCCAGTGTCCATTATGAGGCATTCTTAAAATGTCTACTCGTGTAACAAGCTTACAGATTCATCAACTAATTCAGCACACTGGACATGTCATTCCTGGTCAACTCCATGACTGGAACCAAATCTCACTTGCTATGCAAGGCCCTTCATGAGGGCCCAGCCCACTTCACAGGTCTCTTGACACCAGCTCCCAGCCTAGTGTTCCCAGCGTGTATATTCCCCAGCACACATAGTGAAATTTATTGCCTCCGTGCTTTTTGTGACAGACAGTGTTTCCACCCTATCTTCATCTAACTTGCCTGTGCTACTACTTGAATTGGTCAAGATAGGATGTCCTCAAAGAGGAAGTAAAACACCCAGGTGCTACATTATAACCCATGCATCTGCATGCCGGTGTTACACTGTTTAAGAATTGCTGCCTCTTCTTTCTTTACCTCTTTCTCTCTCTCTCTCCTAGCTCATTCAGCTTTCAATCTCCAGAACTTGACACTATACCTAACACTCAGAAATGCTCCAGTAACAAATCATCTATTCATTGAATGCAAGCCAAAGCATTAATACTATAAACAGAACAATGAATCAGCCTAATCTGTCTCTCATAAGTATCCGATATCACTGCTGTAAATATTATTTCTAAATATACCATCATTTGATAATGTACCAAAAGAAAAAGGAAGTGTTCACACAGATCAGCCCTGAAACAAGTCAGGAGAAAACCACTTCATCTGGCCCATACACAAAGAACATCATAGCAATATGATTTTTCAAAGTAGCACACTGCACCTGAAAATTGTGCACATTTCTCTGAGGCAGGGTTAGGTGAGATGGAATATATCAGGATTAAAATCTTGATGCTCTTGATTTTTTTCCTGCAGTGCACAGAAGTTTGGGGAACTCAAGAAGCCATGTTGGTTGGCATGAAACATAAACAAGAACAAAAGCAGTGGCTAATGCTCGAAGAAATGAGGACAATTCTGAAGAAATGAGGACAATTCTGAAGAAAATGAGGACAATTTCTGCCCACAGCAGAAATTCTTGTGGGCACCCTCCATACCACAGGGCTTTAAAGTGAAATGCTGAGGTCCCTTTCAGAAGGACAACTACTCAGAGGCAACTATTTGGGAAATCCAATGGATGCTCTGCAGTGTCTTTAAATTCATACCTACTATGAAACAGATTCAGAAGTCACTCTAGCTAGGTTTCAACAATAAGGGACAGCAAGAGGAGACAGATTCCTCTTCTGGACCTTGGAGGCACAGCCCCTTTGGAGGTCTTCTGGGAGATGCTGTGGCAGTCCCTGAGCAGCCGACTGAAGGCCAGCTGATTCCCCAGGTCTCTTAGATGCCAGTCTTCAACCCTGTCAGCCTCACTCACTATCCAGCCACAGGACCAAACACAACTGCCCAGCGGGGCACACTGTTCTGCAACAGTGAACCCCAACAAAAGAACTGGAGACTGGGAAACTGCTTTGTCAAAGCACATATTTTTTAGCTCATGAGAGGAGGAATCTTATTAAATGGAGGTTGCAGTTTGTTTGAAAGGTGCTAACATGTCTGTCAGAAAATCATGAAAATGACTTTGAATGACATGTTTGTTCTGCCGAGTAATTTCTGAGATAAAAGAATTCAGCTCCAACAACAGAATGGTCATGACTTTAAATTCCAGCACCAACAACCCAAATACAAAACCTATTATTCACACCTGAAGCAGAATTTTAACAGTTGGCCTTTAAAAAAATTGATAGTTCATTTTCAGGTTCCATATGTGTGAGTCAACTTAAATTGATAAAAATAGTTTAAAACTTTATACATGTTTCAATGCAATACAAATCCAAGAATCCCTGCTTTCTCTATAAGACCGGCATTATTATACTGTGGCAAGTCTGTAGCACAAAATCATTTCTTGGGCCTTTTAAACTTGATAAATTTTATTACCATACTGGAAGCTTTATTTCTACTTTGTCCAATTAACTTCCCATAAGAAAAAGTAGATTTTTTCCACAGGATTCAAAGGGCAGGCCAGGTTTAGAGGCCAAAGTGTAACAGAAATGATACATGGGATGGTGAGAAGGTGAGCTGGGACCCCTGGGAGTACATGACAGCCAGGGAAGAAGGTGAGTCCTAGAAAAGGGGCTGCTTGAGCAGGTGGGAAATACATCACTGTGGTAACTCAGAGTCCAGGAATCAGCCTCCTCAAGTCCTGCTTCTGCCATTGGCCCTGTGACTCTGACCCAGCTGCTTAATCTCATTTTCCTCTGTAAACGGAGAATATCCATGCCACCTCTTTTAGACCACTGTTATGAAGACTAAGTGAGATCATGAATATAATGCACTTAGCACTACACCTGGCATGCCCCAAATGTTCCATGGAGACTGTCATTGCTATTACTGCCACATAGCTGTACTCCCCCACCCACCCAGCCATGTGCATGTGAGGGGTGAGATATTGCTCAGCTGCAGGATGCCTCTGGGGGCTCCTGGTGCTCCACCATGCTTCCCCCCTGCACCTGACCCAAGGATTTATAAAGAAGCTCAGCTTTTCTCCCCACATCACCTCCACGTGCTTCAACTTGGACAAGAGCCAGGTTAGCTGTCCACTCCCACGGGGCCCCACCAGTGCCTCCTCCCAGAGTGCCCCAAACACACTCTGACCTAACCAAGACTGGGGAAGAAAGGAAAGCTACTCTGTGAGCTCTCTGGTAGGCACTCGGACACTAGAAACACAACGACACACACAAAACATGGACAGCAGGGACAGCCTGCTCACAGGGGTGATCACAAAATTCTCAGCTGGGTTCTTCTGTGTCACTGGCATCCTATCTCCATAGTTCCAGCCAAAGACAGCTGACTTCCTGTCTCTGGGAGCCTGAGATAATTCTGGCCACGCCCAAGGCACATGCTCATGTGTGCTCAGCTGCCCCACAAGCCAAGAATGAGACAGGTGGTATCCCAAAAGAAAATAAAGACTATCAACCAAAAATGTAGAGAATATATGCTAGAAAGGCACAAATAGCACACAAAGATCCAAGGAACACATGAGTAGATTCATGCCCTAAGAAAGAAGCATGGTAATTACTGGCATTATGTTCCCATTTGTTTAATTATATGTTAGAACTCTTTCGGCTACAAGTGGCACACACAAAAAACCGGCTCAAATAGCAAGATAATTTTTCTGTAACCTCAAGATTCTGGGTAAGATTGTACCAGGAAGTAAATCATAGCCGGTCTAAAATTGCTTTCTTTGGCTTGATATCTGATTTCTCAGCTACCCTTGGGGTAAAAATGGCCATACAACCAGGGCTGGCAATAAGATAAAAGAGCAAGTCCTCTGAGAGGCCTCTGCTTTCTGCTAAACTAGAACTGCTTCTCCTTGGAGCTGTGGCAGCCATGTTGTGACCAGGAGGTAACAAACAGCGACAAGGAAGGTCAAATAACCTTGATGACATTGCTGAGAAGCTGAGCCAAGGAAAACAAGGGAAAGAACTCCCTCATTAAACCACTTCAGTTGAATTTTTGTTGCTTGCAGCTAAAAGCAATCCTAACTGATAGAGCAGATGGAGGACCAACTCACAGAGCAGACGGAGAACCCAGTTTCTTTTTATCTTCCCATTCTTGGCATGTTGCTCCTGTGGCAAGGTGGTGGCCACTGCTGCATTGCCATGAGGAATACAAAAAGGGAGCACCTTCCATCCGGTATCTTCTTAAGAGAGACTCCGTAGAAGTCCCTCTCCAGGTGTCTTGCCACAGTTTGTGGCTCAGAGCTATGTTACATGCTTATACCTGAATTCAAGTGGCAAAGACAATGGAATGTCCACGATTTATCCTGAATTGGGGTCACTTTTCTGAAGAAGAACATAGGAGAGGGGCCACAGTTTGGTGCTGAATGTCACCCAAAGGTCCACGTACTAAAAGCTTGGTCCCTAGAGTGACTCTATTAGATGATAGTTGAATCTTCAGGGAGTGGGGCTTAGTAAGAGGTCCTCAAGTCATTGGGGCTATGCTCTGGGACTCTGGGATCCCTTGTTCTTCCACTGTTTCCTGGCCAGAAAGTGAGCACATTTGCTTGGCCACATGCTCCATGCCATTGCTGCCTAACATCCCTATCAGAGGCCTAGAAGTGGTGGGTCCACCTGATTGTGGACTGGAAGCTCTGTAACTGTGAGACAAAACAAACTTTTTTTATATGTTAGTTGTCTCAAGTATTTTGTTGTAGTGACGAAAGGCTGACTAATACAGAGACGCTCATGCTACTAAGAAAAGGACACAGAGGATGGATACTTGGGAGGAAACCAACTAAGTCAACAATAAACGCCAGTCAACAGAATTTTCATAGCATTGCTATCCATTCAGAGCCCGTGCAAGGAAAGCCTCACAGGTGACACCATGTCTCAGTGCATGGCTAGTATTTTATGTTATAAAGAGTGATTTCATATTTGTCACTACTTCAAATTACTGAATACACATGTACTAAAAGTAGCCCCATGACATGCCATATACTAAAAATATATACAAAAGCTAAACATTAAAAGCTGCCTAAAAGCACAGAAAGAAACGTCATATAAAAAAGTATATTGAATAATCCCAGTACTTAGGGAGGCTGAGACAGGAGAATCACGAGTTCAAAGCCAGCCTCTAAAACAGCGAGGCAGTAAGCAACTCAGTGAGACCCTGTCTCTACATAAAACACAGAATAGGGCTGGGGATGTGGCTCAGTGGTCGAGTGCCCCTGAGTTCAATCTCCAGTACCAAAAAAAAAAAAGTGTATTGAAACTGTCATGTACTGCTGCTGCTAAGAGTACACTAGTACATGCACTTTATATGGCAATTTGGGAGTATCTGTTAAAATTCTAGCTGGGCACAGTGACACGTACCTGTAATTCCAGCAGCTCAGGAGGATGAAACAGGAGGATTGCAAGCTCAAGGCCAGCCTCAGCAACTTAGTGAGGCCTTAAGAAAACAACTTAGTGAGACTTTGTTTCAAAATAAAAAACCAAAAAGAGCTGGGGATGTATCTCAATGATAAAGTGCCCTGGGTTAAATTCCCAGCAGTAAAAAATAAAATAAATAAATGCACATAGCTAATGCCTAAAATATTTTACTTCTCAGTATCTAGCCTGAAGAAAGACAAATAGAAGAACTGCATGATTATAACAACCAAAAAACAAAGCCTAAAACAAAAACATTGGTAACAACTTAAATGCTCAACAACAGGGGAAGGACTAAACCTATGTTATATACATAATCCAACAGAGAATACTATACAGTCATTAAAAAGAGTAAGTATAAATATACTAATATATAATAAATGATCTTCGATATACTATTCTGTAAAAAGCAGAGAGTTGCATAATGTATAGCATAACACTATATACAGTCTTAAGGATAATTTTCATAGGTAAGCAGAAATGCATAGAAAAAAGTCGGGAAAGATATATGACAGAGTGAATATATATTAGCTACCTCTGAGGAAGGGTTATGCAGGAAGTAGGCTGATCAAGGAGAATTTGTGGGGAGTACATGCTGGAGATTGAAACTAAGGTTTAGGGGAGACCAAGCACATGCTGTACCACTGAGCCACATCCCCCAAGAATTAAACTATTTCAATGTCTTCTGTATAAAGGTTTCCATATACAAACCTATGTATGTATGCATGCATCTAATCTTTCAGTGACAATCATCTTTCAACAATTGTCCCTTTTAACTAGTCTAATACAGTAGCGTTTACTTTTACTTATTAACTTTAAAACTATAAAAATGAGATGATTTGAGAAGTTTAAATAGTACTAAATAAATTGTCAATTTCTAAAAAAAAAAAAAAAAAAAATTAACATCCTTGCTGAGTCACTGCATTTACAAGTTACTTGACTGATCACAGGAGAGGCCCCTTACAGGACCCCAGGTATTTACGCCTTAGCTACCTGCATTCATTCTACACTGAGAGCCACTGAAGCCAGACAC
Organism: Geosciurus inauris; assembly: GCA_004024805.1. Lineage (NCBI taxonomy): Eukaryota > Metazoa > Chordata > Mammalia > Rodentia > Sciuridae > Geosciurus > Geosciurus inauris. Next base: position 131,931 of record PVHX01003376.1, read on the forward strand.
AGATGTGCAGCGGATCCCAAGAAGCCACCACACCAGGCCTCTATTTTTTTTAACTTTGGGAGGCTGAGACAGGAGAATCTCGAGTTCAAAGCCAGCCTCAGCAATGGCGAGGTGCTAAGCAGGCCCCTTTTTAATGGGAGTCTGCTGCTTCTGGAAGGGAAGTGAGACTGCTGCCAACAGGGGTGGGCTGGCTGGTGCCGGCTCCCCACCACAGAGGACTAACAGAGGGTGACAGGTGGACAACCTATAGCAAAGGCCAAGTGTGCATTTTAAGTAACTGTTCCCACACTCAGAAAGTGCCTGTGGTTTCTGGTTGAGGCGGAGTTTCAGATGATGCCACCTGGCCTCCTGCCCGTCCCCACGTCCAGCAGCCCTGACTGCTGTGCACTGTGAACACGTCACTCCCCTGATGGCCACAGTGGATGGGAAACATGGTGCCTGGGTCCAACAGCAGGAGCCAAGTTCTCTCCTGCTGACACATTCAGGCAAAGGCCCTTTTCCATTTCATCAACCCACAGCATGGGAATGGAATGTCTATAAAACCAGGGAAGTATGTAGGCCTAGGATGTGAGGAGGAGAGGGGAAAGGGCAGCCAGGGGAGAGCAGGGCAATGTCAAACCCCCAATAGCATGTCACCAGCCCACTCCCGCCGCTGGGATGACTGGGCTGTCCTGCAGCCTGTCTTCAGTGCTGGCGATGCCAACAGACTGCTGCTTCCAGGTATTCCCCTAGCACCCTGGCGAGGAGAGGAGAAGAGGCGAGCAGCAGGAGAAGGACACAGACTGTGTCAGTGTAGGTTCAAATCTACTCAGGGATGACCAGGAAATCAAGGCTGCTTCTTCCTCTAGGAATAGGTTCCCACCAAGGATACTTGTTCTCTGATTCCTAATCAGGATCCCAAAGCCTTCTTCCTCCAACGTCCCTATCTCTATGGACAAGCCACATTCAAGGACAATTTCTACAGTAATAATACTGAGTGCTGTGGCAGGCACTGCTGGTTTGTCTATCCAGTATCCCTTTCCTAATTCTTCCTACCAATAACAACCCTGATGTTTTAGAGGATGATAATGTACCCATTTTAAAAACTACATTTTCTTTCCTCTCTAATAGGTCATGTCATCTAATTTCAGACAACAGGATTTCATTGAAAGTAGATGGGTGGGGCTTCCAGGAAATATCTTTATAAGGAGAGGAAATCCAGCTGGGGGCTCACCCTTTGCTCTCTGACCTTTCTCATCTTCCTTCCTTGAACCTAAGAATGACACTGGAGATGAGACAGCCATCTTGTGCCTGAGAGGTGGCAAAGACCCACAAAGGAGAGAAGAATGGAAATACCAGAGTCTGGTGATGGTCTCTGAAATCACCACACCAGCCCTGAGCTGCCTACTCTGAACTTTCCATTGTGTGAGAAAAATAAATGGCTGCCTGTGTTAATCACTGGTGCTTGGGATCTGTTTATTGCTTGTAGCTGAATAATGACTAAATCAACAAGTGCCTTATTCTAAGTAAGTGACCCTCTGAATCCTCTCAATAACTCTACCAGGTAGCTATGACTCATGTCCTCATTTCCAATTGAGGTAACAGACACAGCACATTTAAAATAATAGATCACAGAGCTAGCGAATGACGAGGCTGGGTTTGAGGCTAGACTTTAGTGCTCTGGGAAAGTGAGACATCCCAGCCCTCCCTAGGTTTCAGCATGATGTGTGATGAAAATTTAGGCCCCCAGCTGCAGGGCTGGGCTAGACCTCTGCTGTCCATTAAAGTTTCCCCCCACACTCCCCAGTCAAGAGAAACTGACCATCTACCCTCTCCAGAGAGCAACCTGACAAAAATGTTATACTTACATGGTTTAAAGCCCTCTTGTCATATGTTTAAAATGTTGCTTTTCAGCACCTTCTTATCAGTGTACATGTGCGTGCGTGTGTGTGTGTGTGTGTGTGTGTGTGTGTATTTGCAGGGCAGTGGTGCTGAGCACTGAACCCAAAGACACTTTAACTTTACCACTGAGCTGCTACATCCTTAGCCCTTTTTATTTTGAGACAGGGGGTCTTGCCAAAATTGCTGAGTCTGGCCTCGATCTTGCGATCCTCCTATCTCAACCTCCAGAGTCACTGGGATTACAGATGTGTGCTACTGCAGCCAGCAATGTAACTATTTTCTTGATTAAAATTATAATTCTATTAATAAATACACTCTCAATCTTCTTTAGCTGCAAAAAGTCTTCATGTTAGATATGAACAGAGAGAGATAATTTTAAGAAACCATTTTTCGGCGTGGAAGTAATCAGGTACAAAAACAAATCAGGTTTTTAAGAATAAGAAGAGGAGAAAGATTTCATTTGGGCAAATGAAATACCCAAATTCATACCTACCTAGGATTCCTGGTTCCAACTCTACTGACTAAAAGAAAGCTTCACAATATCTGCTGTAACTAACCAAAGTCCCAGAAGTAACACATTTAAAGTCTATTCTTTTGACACAGAGCCAAAAATAAGTTTATGTACAAATTGTATCTCTTTATAAGTGTAGTTTCTGAAACAGGAGCCAAACAGACCATGCAGGCCATATACATAGTAGCACAACTAAATTACTACTGTAATATGGTTAAAAAATTGCAAGCTAAAAAATGGCAAGCTTCCCAAACATTAGACACCTGACCTGTAACATGGTATGTCTTGGACACCAAAACACTAGCCAGTGAACCACAGTTGATTCAAAGAAAATTCTCACTCTGCTGAGTAGCAAAAGTCATAGCAGGGACAGTACAGGCTAGTTTGTGATACCAGAGATTCCTTGGTGGGAGAGATTGGGGGAGTTGAGGGGGCAGGGAGGGAAGGAAGGGAGAAAGCTTGCTGGGTGCACTTTCTCGCCCCCGGTGCATTGTTCGGCAAGCGTAAGCACTCCTGCAGGTCTGGATAAACCAGACCTTAAGTCCACTTGACAACCCCTGAATCTAAGGGGAGAGGCCCCAAACAGGTCTTGCTAGATCTTTGGAATTTTTGAAACCAGCCTATGTCCCCCCACCCTCCTCCCACCAAGACCATTAGCAAACTCTCTAGGAAAACAGTCTAATCAGCTAGAACCAGGTCAAAGAAACAATGGATTGGCCCCTGTGCTGAGCAGCTGCGGGGCAGAGGTTAATCTGCCAGTGGTCCATGAAGTCACTGGCTGACAGGCAGAGCTCCTGCACAGGCTCCAGGTGGCGTCCTCCTAGGTGCTGGAGCAGCTGAAAACACTGGGCTGATCTTTAAAGGGTAACTGTCTATTTGGGAAGATAAATGACCTTATTCACATAAAGAAATAAGCAAAGCATGCCAGACTGTAACTAAATGGAAAAGTGGGTAGGGCGAGTCGAGAACTAAAGCAACTGGGGAGAAGAGGAAGCCTGTAGGCTGGTGGTGGAAGGGCAGCACATGGCGATGGCCCCGCTAATGTGCCATGGGGAATACGGGCCAATCAGAGGGAAAGGGACCTTTCCTGCAGCAGGAAGGGGCATGGGTACCTGCAGTCCTCAGGGCTCTAGTTTGCCACAAGAGGAGCTATAACATAAATTCCTTAACACCCTATGGAAACCTGTTTCTCCTCCCACACTCAGGGAGAGGTTGGTTCCCCTCTCTCCCTCCCTTCCAAGGCACCCATCTGTTACCTCTTCTGTCCTCCCTCCCTCCAGTATTTGTTTACAGGGTAAATACTGTGTTCTAAAACAAGACTCCTCCATGTGGAGAAGAGCTGGGAGAGGAAGGCAAGTTTACGAAAAAAACATTTACAAACAACACACACGAAAAGAAGACTCCAGGCAGGTTTGCCTAGGCTTGACAGCTTCGGGAGCCTTGCTCCTGGAGGACACGGAGTGACAGGGGAAGGGGTGTGGCCCTCCGCATCAGCTCAACACCATCCAAACTGACCTGTGCCCAGCGGGGTGTGTGAACTGCCAAGCGATGGCGCCCCACTCTTACGTCCACGGCTGCCACGCTGTGCAAGTTTTGACTCTGACTACCAGCGTCTAATTTCTAAGGAGACATTGTGCCCACTCTAGGGTTTGACTAAAATTGTTGGAGAGGCGCAGAGGCAGAGCTAAAAAGCAGCATCACAGTGAAACTGAACTGGGCGAGATGGCACACGCGTCTAGTCCCAGCTACTTGGGAGGCTGCTGTGGGAGGATCACTTGAGCCCAAGAATTTGGGACCAGCCTGGGCAACACAGGGAGCCCTATCTCTTTAAAGAGAGAGAGAGAGAATTTATTAATTAGTGCTATTTTGATATTCTCATATGGATATTATTTATGTGCTACTAGTTAATGAGCATTAAAATTACAGAAACATAATGGAGGTTTCTTGCTCCAGGGGAAAACTCTGCAGACATTCCTGGATGCTAGAGGAAGAGCACCTGACAGATCATTCCTTCCTGATCAGGGTTGTACATCAGCCACCCAAGGAGATCTGCTAACAGCTACATGTCTGGGCCCCGGTCCCTGGGGATTCTGATTCAGAGACCCAAGAGTGAAGCTCCTACACACAGATTTGGAAAAAGCTCCTCTTACTGGTTCTGGCATAGTTGAAACCTGGTTAAAAACCACAGTCTTCAATGACGTCAAACACTGTGGGTAATCTGTGGGCCACTTACCAAAGTGGCCTATAGTCCTGTCCAATTCAGAAGAGCAGGCACTTTTCACATAACAAGAACACCAAACTGAGAGCAAAGAGTGGATTGAAATATCATTTTATGACCAGTTGTTTAGATCACTCACCTGTTTAATATGACCGGAGAAGTCTGGGCTACTTTGGCAACAAGACATGAAATCAGGTTTTTGGGGTTTTTGTTTTTGTTGTTGTTGTTTTTAAAATAATACACTTAATTATAATATTCAGAAGAGGAAAGTATAAAGGAAAATGCAGAAATACCCTTATGGTAAGAATTTTTTACTTTTGCCTACAGAGAAATTTATGCCCCTCTAAAATATTTTTTAATACTACAATATAGTTATAACTCTTTGCATAAAGTTTTTTTAATTTTACTTTACTTTTTTTTTTTAATTTGAGAAAGGAGCTCACTGGCCTCCAGCTCCTGACTCATGTGGTCCTCTTGCCTCAGTCTCCCAAGTAGCTGGGGCTACAACTGTGTGCCACCATGCCCAGCTCTAAAATAGTTCCATGTGAAAAAATAATAACCTGCAATAAGGAGGCCTCACTTCAAATCACAAACATCCAAACCAAACCAAACATGCTACAACTAGACGTGGGACTCAGACTGAGCACCTCAGCTTCTTTCTCTGGGAAGTGAGAGTCATGCCACCTAACTTGGCAGGAATCTTGTGAAGATTAAATGAAACAAGGCATGTAAAAGTAATACCTCAGTACATAGTGAGTACTCAAAAAACACTATTATGGAATCAAAGAACTTCAAAGTGTTTTAAAGCAGACCTATTTAAATGTTTCATTTAAGAGCAAATAAATATAGATATAAATGAAAAGCAACAGCAATGTAAATGGGTGTAAGCGAGGGGACTAAGATGCTTTGCAAGTGAGAGAACTGTAATAGGAATTTAGGGTTTCAAAATGTTCTGTGAGAACTTGACAGCTCAAACAGACAATGAAATTAGCCTTGAATAACCTAATTGCCACATAGGGATAAAGGAATAGGATAGCACATTTAACTTTCATTGCTAATCAAATCATTTACAAAAACTGATTTGCTCACGTAGTAAGTCAAATATTGGCCTATGTGTAGTTATTATAACAAAATTGGAGAGAAAAAGAAAAAAGCATAATGAGCCAATCCTCTTGATAAAGAATTTAGAAAATGAACAAAGTAACAAACTAAAGTAAAATTAGCAAAAGTAAATTTAATAAAGAAACAAACATGGTAGAGAAAGAAAATACAAAGAAATGGATAAATGTAGATGATTCTAAAACTAACAACTGATAACAGTTAATGGATTTTTTTAAGCTAAAGAAAATGGAAGAAATAATGAAATTAGAAAAAAGGAAATGAAACTAAAATGAAAGGTAAGTAAATTAAGACAAGATAATAAATTTGACAAATAGAAACTTACATTTAAAAAAGAATTTCAAATTTTCCATTCCCCAAGAAAGACTGGAACGAATCAAGTGGAAAAATCTGAGTGTTTTGTTGTTGTTGTTGTTGTTTGTTTGTTTTGTTTTTTGGTACCAGGGATTGAACTCAGAGCCACATCCCCAGCCTTATTTTGTATTTTATTTAGAGACAGGGTCTCACTAAGTTGCTTAGCACCTTGCAGTTGCTGAGGCTGGCTTTGAACTCCCAATTCTCCTGTCTCAGCCTCACAAAGTGCTGGGATTACAGGTGTGCGCCACCGTGCTGGGCTTGAGTGTTTTAAAATAACAAATCATCAGTATATGACCCCACAGCAGGATTTCCTTCCTTCCTTCCTTCCCTCCCTCCCCTCCTTTTTTCTTTTTTTTTTTTAGAAGGGAGCTTACTGTATACCCAGGCTGGTCTCAAACTCAGCTCAAAGGATTCTCCCTCACTGCAGCCTCCCAAAAGGTGCACAGCACCATGCCCTATACATAGCACATATTTTACAATTTAAATTTCATACACTCATCTCCAGTATTATACCAGTATACTTTTTAATCACACCAGTTATAAATTTAATTCATAAAATGTGCTCCCTTTGTAATAAACAACCACAAAATACAGATAAAACTGAAATGCTTATTTAAGAGAATATTTTGTTTTGATCCCAATACTGCAAGAGAAAAGTATGTAATATTCACTTGTAAATACGGAGTTAGAAACAGAATGGGGCTTTTACAAAAGGAAAATCTATGATTTCTCATTTAACAGCAGAGACATGTATTATACAGTAATTAATAAATGACACTGTAATAAAAATCAGCCACCTACACATGAACTTTATAGGAGGCAAACAGTGATTTGGTGAGGCATGTTAGTAAATTGATGAAGTCATATTTTGGGGGATCCAAAATTGCAGAAGATGAAGAGCCTGCAAAAACTTTGGCAGGTCCTTGGAAGAATTCTTCATCTGGATGAATTTTCTGAAATAGCTGTACCTGTTTCTACTGTTTTGATTACAGGTTTTCCTGGAGTTGTGTCAGGGGAACATGGAATAAATGACCAGAAGAGTGAACTGTTCGCCTGTAATCCCAGCACTTAGGGAGGCTGAGACAGAAGAATCCTGAGTTCAAAGCCAGCCTCAGGAGCTGGGGCTATAGCTCAGTGGTAGAGCGTTTGCCTAGCATGCGTGAGGCACTGGGTTCAATCCTCAGCACCACATATAAATAATAAATGAACAAAAAATAAAAAGATCCATCAACAACTAAAAAAATTAAAAAAAAAAAAAAGCCAGCCTCAGCAATGGCGAGGCGCTAAGTAATTCAGTGAGACTCTGTCTCTACATAAAACACAAAATCGGGCTGGGATGTGGCTCAGTGGTGGAGTGCCCCTGAGTTCAATGCCCAGTACCAAAAAAAAAAAAAAAAAAAATAAGAGTGAACTGTTAACTTTCTCTGTATCCTGATGGTGGCTGGGGAGTTCTTTTCCAGAAGTCCTTTTCACACCTCTAGCTTCGAACTTACCTCACTCCTTATGATGTAATTGTTCTGCTTCCTTGTTAGATAGTAAACTCTCTGAGAGTTTCTTTCCTATTCTTGGAGAATAGGAAAGTGCCATAAATACAGTGTAGGCTCAATGGTATCTGCTGAGTGAACATTATGCTTCATGGGAAAGCACTGTGTAGGAGTGTGTGGCTTTTGCCATCGGTGCCACTCCCACACGCTATCTTCTTGTCCTGCAGTGAAGCATCAGTAGCTACAAAAATCCATGGCTACAATCAAGAACAGAGGGCTGTCTTCTCTGATTTTGATTGATCAAGCAATCCCTGGAGTTCACACTGTTTCACCTGATGCAGACAACAAATCAATGCTCACCTGGGAAATAAACAACTGGAAACAAGCATCCAGTCCTACTTGATCAATCTGCTTTATTTAATTCCAAATTTTTTATGCAACTTTTAGAGTCACACTCTTTTAGGCAGAATGTCAATGCAATAATCTCTTCCCTTTAAAAGAATCACTGTCATTTTTTCATAGTGGACATTGATAGGTTGATTATGTAGCCTATAAATCTTGCTAAGTCACCAAACATACCTGTCTTTTCTCTGTGAAGGTAGGGCTTTTAATAAATGTTAAATATAACACAGAGCTGAGAGTAGCTCAGTGGAAAGGCATTTGCCTACCATGTACAAAGCCCTGGGTTCAATGCCCAGCACCAAAAATTAAAAACAAATCAAAAACACTTTCCCAAGCCCTTTGAGATTAAAGGCTCAATTCCATGGGTTAAAGACACTGTGCTTGCAAAATATTCAGCATTAGCAAATATTGTTTATATAATCAAAGAAAGTTTTTTTTTTCCTTTGTGTTTATTACTGTTAATAATCTATCAAAAACTATTATTGGCCAGGCATGGTGGCATATGCCTGTAATCCAAGCTTCTTGGGAGGCTGAGGTAAGAAGATTGCAAGTTCAAGTCTAGCCTAGGCCATTTAGCAAGACCCTGTCTCAAAATGAAAATATAAAAAAGAGTTGGGAGCATAGCTCAGAGGTAGAGCACCCTGTGTTTAATCCCTAGTGGAAAAAAAATATATTGTATAATATAGGCATTCTTACTGAAAGTCCAAATTTCTGCTGCATGCAAAAAACCTAACAGGATATAGATTGATTTTCTACTCTCCCACAGAGAAATTTGGAGCATTTACTATTTCTTTCCCCTCTAAGAGAAATACTAAGATGGATGAGATGTTGCTGAGAACTTCTCTATGCAACATTGCTCCCTGCAAAATGAATGAAACCTTCCCAAGAGGACCAGGACTAAAATTCTACACCTAGAAAATTCAATTCTCAAACTATCCCCATGGAATCTATTGATTTCTGTGGTTTAGCATAATCAAGAAAATTATCATTCCTTTGGACTGTATTTTAGGGATGAATACTTAATATTCATCAAGTTTTTTGATGCATTCCAATGACATTAAAAAATAGAATGTGGGGCTGGGGGTGTGGCTCAGTGGTAGAGCACCTGCCTTGAACGCGCGAGGTACTGGGTTCGATCCTCAGCACCACATACAAAATACATAAGTAAATAAAATAAAGGTTTGGAAAAAATATTTTAAAAAAAATAAAAATAAAAAATAAAAAATAGAATGTTCCTCCTTTGTAGATGAAGAGTAGATCTACATTAGCAATTCCCCACCACCACTACCATTTGCTTCCTACACAAAAAATAATAGTGATAATAACAGTAAATTATGCCAACACAGCCTACTATAGAACATCTTAGACTCTAGATATGTGCTAGATTTAAGAAATTTGGGCTGGTGATATAGGTCGGTGGTAAAACATTTGCCTAGCCCATCCAAGTCCATGGCTTCAATCCTCAGCACTACAAACAAAACAAAACCAAAAAGAAATTCATTTATATGAGTTCTGCAATTTATGTAAAACACTCTTGTCAACATATTTTATCTGGAAAAGCTTGAAAGTTGCATTAAGTTTTGAATCACACTCCCACTCATATAACACATATAGCTACAAATCACTCATCATGCTCCCTATTAATTTCTTACACGCCCTCCTTAATAAGTTTATCTTTCAGAGCATTTGGATATTTGGCATTACAAACTGCAAGGGAAATCTGAGGTAATGATATGGAGCTGGGGACTGACAGTCTAACCTACATACTTTGAAATATCATATCCCACCTCAGTGAAAGCAATTCCCTGTTTCAATATTTTAATTTGTTCTGAGTAACTCTGAGAAGAATTATCCAATTAGGTAACAAGCAATACTAATTTTGAGCCATTTGTTTGTTTGTTTAATGAATGTCCCTCCATTCTCTCTCCACAGTAGCCACTAGTGGATTCAAACTAGAAGCCATTTGAACCTACACTGGTAAACAGAAACCATTACTATAGAAACTAACTCTAAGAAACTTTTATCTCTAACACATAGTTGGGCATTTAATGAATATTTATAAGGTGAATCAATGCTGAATAAACTCAATACTTTTGTAGAAACACTGATGGGAGCAAGAAGAAAACATTAGACATGTCTTTACGGAGCCCAACTACTTTCAATTGGTCCATGTCAGCCTCTGAAAGTCCAGGGTAGAATCCCAATGATAAAGCATAGTTGGGCTTCATGGCAGCAACTTTAAAACTTAAGTGTTCAGATTCCAGTAGGACCTTCACTGCCTGTACATATAGGAACATGACTGAATACAGTCAGCCTTCATGGGGCAGACAGCAGGACCCGCCTGCCTCCCATCAGCCCCATCCAGAAGCCACCACTGTGTTAAACAACTGCAGGAGGTAACAAGAAATCTTCCTCCCTAATTGTTAAAGCAAAGGTCAAATCCCATTATGACCTGAAAGCACCAAATGTACTTGTTACCCCCAACTTTTTACATCAATATTACTTAAAGAGAAGTAACTGCCAGATGTTTCTTTTTTTTGTTTGTTTCTTTGTTTTTGGTAGTGGAGATTGAACTCAGGGGTACTCGACCACTGAGCCACATCCCCAGACCTATTTTGTGTTTTATGTAGAGACAGGGTCTCACTGAGTTGCTTAGTGCTTCACCATTGCTGAGGCTGGCTTTGAACTCACGGTTCTCCTGTCTCAGCCTCCCTAAGTGCTGGGATTACAGGTTGCGCCACTGTTCCCAGCTCAGATGTTTCTTTTTTTAATGCACAGATTTAGTTGTGGTAGCAATTGTTAACAATATCATTCATGGTAACAGGATTTCCTTCTAACCATCCATAGAGCCTTCATAAGCAGACAGTAAAGACAAATTGATTTCTATAAAACCAGGCTCCATAAAGTAATACAGGAAAGAGAAATAACAAATATACTGTTTAATCATGTATTTTTCAGATTTTCTTTGGCAGAACACCATCATTTTCTCCCCAAAATAAGCCAAACAACGTCTCTCTTACCAAGAGACTCTGTACCACGTACACTGATTACTCTTTCCAGAGCCATCTTTGAAAAGAAAGATCTGCTGAAGGAGAGAGCCTCTTTCCCTCAATTCTGTCTTCAACCTCTGTAAATATTTCAATGCTTCTGGGCTGGGGTTGTAGCTCAGTGATAAAGTGTCTGCCTAGCATGCATGAGGCACTGGATTTAATCCTCAGTACCACATAAAAATAAATAAAATCAAGGTATTGTGTCCATCTATAACTAAAAAAACAAAAAACCTAAACAAACAAACAAATAAACAAAAAAAGATTTCAATGCTTCTTCCACATAAAGTTTTTAGAAATAGAGTAACAGGTAAGTTTCTTAATTAAGAATGGTAGCTGCCCTGTCCCCCACCAATCCAGAAGGGAATCATACCCTCAGGTGACAAACTAAATATGTTTTTTTCAATAGGCTCAAAGATAAACAACTCATTCTGAAGTTATTAAGTTTCCATTTTTGTAATCCATTTCCCTGTAGCCACTGTGCTGACAGCAAATTCTTAAAACAACTTAATATTTGTCAATCTGTGTAAATATGCTCAAGCTAAGAAATGTACAATGCTTATCTTAACTTGATTAATCATTTTATATTCAACAAGAAAAGCATACTTACTGACAAACAGGCAGAAAAGTTAAGCCCTAACTGAATCTACATCAAAAGGAAAAGAGAAAAAAATAAAAGCTTTCTATTTAAGTCAGTTGAAAGCCTTAAGTATTCAACTGACTGGAGAAAATGAAACTTGGTGACACCATTCCTGGGATCATTTGCATCTTGCCTGAGAAGCCTCAGGGAATCTTTCACTGCACCAACTTCCACCGCTTGGCTGCCTTCTCAGCCACTATGGATCAGGCTGAATATTAATGAGTCAAAGCAGCCAGATTATAAGAAACTCAGCCAAGATTACCAGGACAGACAAGAAAAGACTACGCTATTTTCAAGAAAACATCTTTTAAAAAGTTCTGGGCTCCCAGAAGTCAGGCCAAAACAGAGAGAAACTGCCTTGGATGAGGATAAATAAGTTTGAGCTTTGCCCACAGGGGTAGGAAAAAACTTTTTTTCTTCTTTTGTACCATCTGTTTTCAAAAAGTTAAATCTGGGTTACAGCAGTGGTACTTACATCCGAACTACTTGATTTGTCTGGAGATACAACAAAATTCATAGTTAGTAATTGAGAACTTGAAGGAAATGTATTGATTGTTTTTTGCAGTGGCCATCTGGCAACTGTCAAATTACTTCTTTTATCCACATACTCCTGGGAGCAATTATGGATCTTCCCTGAAAGTATCTTAAAGATAACAGGCTTTATCCCAAAACTTGAGAATTTGGCATAAAGTATATTGCATTCACCACAAAGTAAAAAATTCCCATGTAACATGTTTTACTCATTCACTGAGTAAAGCATTGAAGTAGATGTTATACAGACATTTACAGCTTTAGAAACAATCTTACTTTTTTTGGTACTAGAGATTGAACTCAGGGATGCTTAACCACTGAGCCACAACGCCAGCCCTTTTTATATTTTATTTAGAGGCAGGGTCCTGCAAAGTTGCTTAGGGCCTCACTAAGTTGCTGAGGCTGGCTTTGAATTTGTAATACTCTTGCCTCAGCCTCCTGAGCCTCTGGAAGTATAGGCGTGCACCACTGCGCCCAGTTTAGATATGATTTTTTATAACTTTATATACAAACCAAATTTTGAATTTTAGCTATTTTTTGAAGACATTCAATTATTTGTCTGGAATGATGTATTTTGTCATAAATACCTTCTATCAGCATTTTAGAATTCTCATCAGTGAGACTCAAGGTGCTG